>JADBJO010003047.1:187500-197500 GCA_016801955.1 Conus betulinus | reverse complement strand
ATGGCTGAGCTCCAGAAGGAAAGTTTTCCGTTTTGAACCCCAGTTCTTATGGACAACATTATCTTGTTTCTGTCGCAGACAATGTGGATTTTTTGGACCTTGAGAGACTAACTTCGACACTAGATTGTTACAGAATTTATTTTTGTTTTTCGTCTGGGTTTCTTGTATTCAGTACTATCAATGTGTATGTTGGGTTCCGCGATTCGACTTTTTTTTTTTTTTAAACTTGATTGCGATTAATAGCAAGAGGCGTCGGTCTTTATCTGTGGCTACTTAAGCGGTTTGAACCATACAGCTGGAGTGGACTTGAAAAATTTCATGTGGTCAGACCCGTCCTCGTCAGTCCTACCATTAACCACGTGATGTAAATCACTCTGAAAGGCTTGGTGTATATCATTCTGAAGGGCTAATAACAGACCGACAGTTTAGGGGTTTTTTCTTTCTTTCTTTCTTCCTCCCTTTCCTTTCTTACTTACTTTCTTTCTTCTTGGCCTATGTCTTCTTCTTCTCCTCCTCCTTCTCCTCCTCCTTCGCATGTCTTCTCTCTTGCTGTTGCTTTTCTCTTCTTCTCCTTCCTCCCCCCCCCCCCCCCCCCCCCCCCCCCCCCCCCAAACTGCATTAATTTCAGGAGCCTGTAGTTGAACAGTTACAGCGTTCGACTATGGAGTTATGGAGCTGACAGAATGTTTTGCCTTGAAAACCTCCGTGCCCACCAGGCAGTAGAATAGGCTCTTGATTCAGTTCAGAGATGGTTATGCCGGCAGAGCGAGAGAGAAAAGTGTTCATACTTAATAACTGTACATCTACCGAATCCTCGTTTCTGTGATAAGAGACTGTATTATTTCTTTTGACGGAGTGGTGGATAAAGCGGGGGAGCTCCACAAGTTTTTGATTGAGAGTTTTCCTTTACTTAAATGTGTGTTCTTTGTCACTTTTACGAATGTCAAGCGTAGTGAGATCGTCGGAGAAACCGGGTTGAACAAGTCTTCATTACTATTATTATGTTATTATCGTTATGAGTGTATATGTTTCTTTTTAATCTGAGGGTTGACTTCAACGAGCTGACAGCCCTGATAAAGCCCTTTCCGGACAGATGGTCTGTAAGCAACATAATGCCTTGCTCCCTGCATAGAGGAAAGACTTGAGTCTTTTCAAAAAATATCAAGTCGCGCTTCAAATGGACGCCCCAAGCTGTTTGAAACAGGGGATGGCAGTCGGTCGATATCGGTTTCGATATTGTTTTGCTTTTGAGTTCGAAAGAACTTCACTCACCCTAAAGGCATCGAGTCGTGTGAGGCGACCTTTAGACGCTGTGTGCGAGAGATGAATTTATCACACGCGCTCATCGCGCTTACGCTTTTTGATTCGAAGGCTGCAGACAGATGTGAATAAAGAGACAGTGGGAAGGAGGAATGGGGGGGGGGGGGGGGGGGGGGGGGGGGGGGGGGGGGGGAGGGGCAGGGTGGAAAGGTGGAGACGGGTGGGATGGGGGTGGAGATGGGGATGGGACGGAAAGAGAAAAAAAAAAAAAAAGGTGGGGTGGGGTGGGTGTGACTGTGAGAAGAGCATGTACGTGAGTTACCTGCCTACCTCTCTGTCTGTCTATCCATTTCCGTATCTGTCTGTCTGCCTGTCTGTCTAACTGCCTGTCAGTCTGTCTGTCTGTCTGTCTGTCTCTGTCTCTCTCTCTCTCACACACACACACACACACACACACACACACACACACACACACAGAGTGTACAGTGTGTGTGTGTGTGTGTGTGTGTGTGTGTGTGTGTGTGTGCATGCAAGAGAGAGAGAGAGAGGTGTGAAAGAGAGAGAGAGAGAGAGAGAGAGAGAGAGAGAGGGGGGGGGGGGGGGGAGGCGAGGAAAAAGGGGACAAAAAATGAGAGGGAGAAATACAGCATCACACTTTTTGAACTGTTCTCAAGTGACTGCTATCTACATAGAGAGACACTTTGACACTTTGATATTTTTTTGTCATTACCAAAAGGTCTTATGGCAAGGGGGGTAACAGGGTAATAACACATTCCTCTTCCTTACACTACAAGCAATATTACACAGTTATTCCCAATAATCAATCAAATCAAAACAAGCAAAACATAAAGAAAAAAGTAGACACGAATCTTCGAATATCCTCTCAGACACGAATAGGGGGCCAACCCTTTTAACATTACGATAGCAACAACAATGACAAACCACAACGACAAAAACAACAAAAACGACGACGACGACAACAACAACAACAACACACAACGCACGCACGCACACACGCACATACAAGCACACACACACACACACACACACACACACACACACACACACACACACACACAAGGAAAATGTAATATTACAGATTGATCCGACCATCCACTCTTTTAGACGATGACTATATTACTGAACTATTCCACATGCTTTTAGTCATGTTTTTCTACATCTACATAGAGAGAGAGAGAGAGAGAGAGAGAGAGAGAGAGAGAGAGAGAGAGAGAGAGAGAGAGAGATCGCACCGCACCGCACCTTGAACAGTTCTGAAACGACCAATGCGCTGCCTAATGTTTCAGAAACGAAACGCCAACAGAGGAAGAGAAGACAGACAGGAAGGAAAGAACAGAAGGAGAAACAGACTCCCGCTGCTCTATTGATTTTTGCCTCCCCCTTCTAATGAGTCCCCGCGGGTCTGAACCAGACTTCTCTGGTTCATCTACACTGATGGTCGCAGCCTGCGAGGAGCGGCAGCCGCAGCAGTCGGAAATGGAATGGACATTTCTTCCATAAACTTCCACAGATGCTGAGAATCCTTCCCGCATTGCCGATCGGGGGGGAAAAAAAAAAGAAGAAGAAAGGATCGGTTCAGATTTTTTTTTTCCTTTTCCAGTGTTACCAGTCGAAATGTAGTTTGTTTGTCGTGGCATTTTTGATTTTTTTGTGTGTGCACAAACGCTCTTAGAAAGAAAAACAATTTTGAACGACTAGACAAGAATCACGACGTATAAAGACTGTGCCATGATTCAATCGCTGAAGCATTCAAAGACAGCAGATACTGTGACGAAACACCGTAAAAGTAGTAGAAACACATGCACCAATAGAATCAGTTCCGACAAAAGTAGGATGATTAACGACAACAACGAATGTTGTATTAGTAGCAGTACTTCCGGTAGTACTATTAATAGTTACAGTTTTAACTTTTGGCACTATATTGAAGAAATAACGGACAGCTGGCTATTTTTTGTGATTGTGTGATCGAGCTACTACAATTCAATACTGACCTTACAACACTGGTGAGGAAGGAAAAACGTACACTTCACATCAACCTGTTTTAAAGGTTAGTTTGAGTCGCGGCTGTCCATGCACATACTTCCACTTAACTCTTTCTAGTCTCCCCACACAATCTTTGAGGAAACAACCGAAGTGAAATATATCATAAGCACAAGATCAGTTCTATGTCCATCTTCATCTTCCGACGTGATGTGGTGGGCAGCCACCCAATCGACAGACCAGGCCACGATCTCTAATTCTAACACCACCATGACTCCATCACTTGACCATGGGGCCAGCGAGTACGTCGTTTTCTGGTCATCATGGCGCTAGTGATCGTTACGGCCGTCACAGGGAACGCGGTGCAACCTGATGGTGATTCTGAAGACTCCCTACCTCCGCTACATGCTGTCCAACTTCTTCGTGCTGAGTTTGTGCACAGGCGACCTGCTGGCAGCCATCTCGGTGTTGCCGTCGGCAGCGGCCACGTTTTGGCTGGGAAGATGGCCGCTGACTAGAGCCGGCTGTCAGGTGGTAGGCTTCACCACCTCCCTCTTGATTTTCCTCTCCACCACCACCCTGTCCGTCATCTCTGTGGAGAGGTGAGTGAGAGTGAGAGAACGGCGTAGGGCCGATTAGAAGACGTATTATGTTTGGTATAGTTAGACCCCCCCCCCCCCCCACCCCACCCCCTAAAAAAAAAAAAAAAAAAAAAAAAAAGCCAAAAAAAAAGGGAGATAACATATCTCGGGGGGAAAACATTTTCTTCTGGCGTTTTAAAACCGCTTTGATCGTACTGGGCATGGAAGATGAAGTTTGTTTAGAGTAAAAAGAAGCTGAAGTGGAAACTAGATTGTTTAATCTTGTTCCTTCTTTATTTATTCATTTATTTATTTTTTTGTCATTTCTGTCTCACCTACTTACAAACATTATGTTGGGCTAAACGATTCGTCCAAAATCTTCTAATTTCTTCTGAGTGGAAGAACAGATTACGTCGTACCTGTCGGGAGTGTGTATTTGTATGTTGGGCTAAATGATTCGTCCAAAGTCTTCTAATTTCTTCTGAGTGGGAAGAACAGATTACGTCGTTCACCTGTCGGGAGTGTATTTGTATAGACAATTTACTGAACTTCCTACAGTAACGCTGTCAGGTTAAAAAAAAAAACAAAAAAAAAAAAAACAAACAAAAAAAACGAGTAGGCCACGAAATGTTCATGCAGGATTGATGACTGCTATTGTGGTGAGCAAAAGAAAAGTTTGAAGCCAGAATGATAATTGATTGATGTTTCTATGGGGGAGTTATGAATAGTGTAGCAAACCACGCCAGAACGTGACTAGCCACAACAGAGAAGTACTACAGATCAGCAAATCATTCTGACTGACTGCAGATCCTTGTTCCGTGCGCCATGTTTTATTCCTAGCTAGTTTTAAGGTCTAGTATCAGTGTGGAAAGAAATGTAATTTCCAACATCAAAAGGGAGTAAATACGTAGATTTTCACATTTATACATCACCTTAAACAGGTGTCGTCGGGCTTTTTGGTTTGGGTAGATCAATTCTTAAGCAGTCATCATCTGGTTCCTTGGTTTATGTGTGCGCGTGCGTGCGTGCGTGAAACATAGTGTAGATTGTTTTCCGGTTGTTGGTTGTATGGTCTAAAGGTTCATCATGAGTAGGATGGTCGGTTGATCAGTCAGTTTGTTCAGTTGCTTGAATTGTTCACCATGCTGTGAATCTCTCTCTCTCTCTCTCTCTCTCTCTCTCTCTCTCTCTCTCTATATATATATATATATATATATATATATATATGAGTAGTGTTGGAAATAAAGTGCAGGCTACCTCCGTCACAACAACAATAACTAGGGTTGAAGTAAGGTGGTGATGGTTGGCGGATAGTTTGTGAGAGAAAGGAAACGAGAACGAAAAAGAGGAAGCTAGATGATGACAACAGAAATCCTTCACTGGCTGCATATAAGGACCACCTGGTCCATCCTGAAAACAGAACCATTCATATTTATCGCGTACCAGAGGCCTTTCGTCCGCTGATTCGAACTCATCAGCGGGACATAACTCTTTGTTTCAGTTGTCCATTTCCTTTAAATATAAATAGAACACAACTTATTATTCTACAGTATTCTTACCATCAAGGGTTCAAAACAGAATCCGGCGACATCCCAAAGCAGTCAGTGAAGGGTAGAAAAGAAAACGAGATAAAAAAAGTGTGTAAGAAAATGAGTTGCTGGACAATCATTATGTAAAGAGTACTGAATGTAGAAGTTCTTTGAGCCTGTGCGTGAGGATCTTAAGGAAAACAAGAAAGGTCAAGAGGTGTCAGTATTCAGAGTGGTCAAATCTACTGTTTGGTAAACCCAGGCATAACCAGTCACTTAAGTGCTGACAGCAGCTAAGAATGTGTGCAGAACAATCTAAACATTGAATTTCTAAGAAATGCCATCTCTCATTGCTATGTTGAACAAGTACCCAGTGGAAGGGAGAGGATAATACAGGCTGACAGTTCCTCCCTCATAATAACGATTTGGCAAAAAAAATGAAAGGGTTCTGAGAGAAAGAAATCACCACGCTCTTATCATAATCCACGCTGACAAATGACAAAACTGAGAGATTCCGGACTCGTGGCAAGGTCAACAAATGAACGCAGTAATCTACTAGGCCAGTCAGGAGGGCGTAGCCTCCCAACACCCGGTCTCTCATAACCCTTCCATGTCAGTGCATGTGTAGTGCGTGCAGTTTCGGTGCTGCTTGCGTTCAGCTAGACGTGAAGCGACTGAAGACGGTCGCTGTGACTCGGTCGCTTTGGAAGGCTTTATTTGATAGTGGCCTTTTGAAGATGTGACAGTGGTCGCGCCTAGCAGAACTGTGGCAGGACGAGCTTGGATGTGCCTCTGAGTGGGAGCATCAGAATAACTGGAAGCTAACCCCTCTGTCACACAAAAAAAAAAAAGCTCCACGGACTCGCGTGTGATAAAAACTATTTTTCATTTTGTCCTGCGTTCGGCATTTAACATAAAGTGCGATAATGTGAAGGAATCAAGGAGCAAGCATGAGGCAGAGAGAGTTTTACTGCTGTGTTGAATAATGGTAACATATAACTGTACAAATGAAAGATAAGAATTCCCTCGCCCCATCCCCGCAGGCTCTATTCGATCCGCAAGCCCACGCATCAATAGGAATTCTCATACCCCATTTCCGTCGATTGTATTCTTCCACAATATCTTCGCAGGTTTTATTCAATCCGCATGTCCATGCATCAATAAGAATTCTGTCATCCCATCTCTGTAGGTTCTACTTCTACACACATGGGACAAAAGTCTGTCCCCCTCTCGACACTTGTGGCGCTGACTGCCTGCAGGCACCTGTTGCTGAAAACTTATTATTCTTACCTTTAGGCTGGACATAACTTGCTAGTACTTGATAATCTGGCCCTTCCGACTCAAAAACATGCTGACAGCATCTCGGTAGAGAGTCGTAGAGGGAGTGAAGGTAGGCAACAGACAGTTGATTCCAGGTGAGTGCACAGCGCAGATCTGCGACGGTACTGAATGCGAATGTTTTTTCTTACGTCAGTCTCGAGGACTTGCCACACGTCCTCGGTCGGATTTAGATCTGGACTTTGAGGGGGCCAGAAAAAAACACGGGAACTCTGTGCTGTCGCTTCCAGGTCTCGGTGTGAGCCAAGCGGTGAACAAAGGCGTTGTCTTCTTGCTGGTGCCAACGTTTGTTTGGGTAGTGGTTGGCAACAAACGGCAGAAAGTTGTTTTCCAGCACATCAGTGTACTTCTGACTCTTCATACTGCCTTCCACGAACACCAGTGATCTAATTCTGTCATACAAAATGCATCCCCACACCATCAGTTCGAATGTAGTCTTCGGGCCAAGATGGACGCTGTACAGAGAAAGCACTGACCACTTCTCTTCGACTTTCCTCCATAGTTTTACCGTCCATTGGGTTTGATCACAATGGTCATTTCATCACTGAAAATGACATTTTTCCACTGATCGTTCACAGTCCAGTTAATTTTACTCATACAGTACTGTAGCCGCTTCTTTCTGTTCACTTCCTTGATGGCTAGTTTCTTTACTGAGGGATGCTTTAAATTGCCAAGTCCATGCAGATTTCGCTTGATCGTCTTTTGGCTGACTTCAACGGAGGTTGATGCATGGAATTCGTCTGAAATTTCAGACACTGTGGCAGATCTGTCCCGTTTTACGATCTTTGACAGTGCAGACACGCACCTGTTTGTGAACACTGTGGGCTTACCACTCCTAGGTTTGTTATCTACCGTGTTTTCTGTCACAATAGCGCTTGTAAACTTTCCCGACGGTTGAGCTGTTTCAAGTTTAACACATTTGCCACCACAAACACCCGAAGCCCCTGGTCTGTCAACGACACTATGTATTTTTTTTCGTCTCCTCTGTGAGCCGATGCCATGCCAGATCTAATAGCAAACCGCCAGCACCAAACGACTGTGCAACGATTTTCTTTACTTCACACAAAAGAGTACATTGTGAAATTGACGTCAGTGGTTTTCGGTACACAAACATGTCACCAACGCTGAAATATTGGCTAGACACATCCAGTGGAAACAAATACTTCAAATTTGTCCGCCATTAGAGGGGACAGACTTTTGTCCCTTTACCTGTATTCGATCTGCATGCCCATGCATCGATAAGAATTCTCTCATCCCATCTCTGCAGGTTCTATTCGATCTGCATGTCCATGCATCAATAAAAATGATCTCATTCCCATCTCTGCAGGTTCTATTCGATCTGCATGTCCATGCATCAATGAAAATGATCTCATCCCATCTCAGCAGGTTCTATTCGATCTGCATGTCCATGCATCAATAAAAATGATCTCATTCCCATCTCTGCAGGTTCTATTCGATCTGCATGCCCATGCATCAATAAAAATGATCTCATTCCCATCTCTGCAGGTTCTATTCGATCTGCATGTCCATGCATCAATGAAAATGATCTCATCCCATCTCAGCAGGTTCTATTCGATCTGCATGTCCATGCATCAATAAAAATGATCTCATTCCCATCTCTTCAGGTTCTATTCGATCTGCCTCTTCAGGTTCTATTCGATCTGCATGTCCATGCATCAATAAAAATGATCTCATTCCCATATCTTCAGGTTCTATTCGATCTGCATGCCCATGCATCAATAAAAATGATCTCATTCCCATCTCTTCAGGTTCTATTCGATCTGCATGTCCATGCATCAATAAAAATGATCTCATTCCCATCTCAGCAGGTTCTATTCGATCTGCATGTCCATGCATCAATAAAAATGATCTCATTCCCATCTCAGCAGGTTCTATTCGATCTGCATGTCCATGCATCAATAAAAATGATCTCATTCACATCTCAGCAGGTTCTATTCGATCTGCATGTCCATGCATCAATAAAAATGATCTAATTCCCATCTCTGCAGGTTCTATTCGATCCGCATGACCATGCATCAATAAAAATGATCTCATTCCCATCTCTTCAGTTCTATTCGATCCGCATGCCCATGCATCACGCTGCCAACATGACTCTGAGCAAGACAGTGGCAGCACTGGTGTTGGTCTGGTCATGGGCCATTGTGATTGCTTCTCTTCCTTTGTTCGGGCTTGGTGCCTATGACTTCTATCGTTCGAGGTACTATCATAATGTTTGGTTTGCCCGTTGTTGTTGCCCGTTGTAGTTTGTTGCTCGAATTTCTTTGGGAAAGGTACTGGTCATTGACTGTATACCTGAACCGCATCGACAATATTTCTGTTTACGTGGTCTGTGGTCTATGTATGAATAATTGCTTACCTGTTGCGTGAATGCCGTGTAAATGATTCTAAGCTGCTCTATTGTCAGTGTCTTGCCAGTGTATCAATAATGTTTAGCTGTTCTGTCGTCAGTGCATTACTGATGCTGAGCTGTTCCATGTTTCTGATATTTCGAGGTTTTCATATTACTTTATGTCTGGTGTTGTTCTGCATCATATCACTGATGTTTTAACACTTTTGTAGTCAGTGTATCACAATGTTAGATATTTTGTCGTCAGTTTATCTGTTATATTAAGCTCTTCTGTCGTCATAGTTTCACTGACGTTTAGCTATTCTGTTGTTAGTGTATTACTGAGTTTTATATGTTCCGTCAGAGAAATTTTGATGCTTTGCTTCTCTGTTGTCAGTGTATCAATAATGTTGACCTGTTCTGAGGTCATCGAATCACTGATGTTTTAGCTGTTTTGTTGCTGGTGTATCAGTAATTTTGAGCTGTTCGGGGATTGTATCATTGACGTTTTGCTGTCAGATGTCATTGCTTCTCTGACGTTTAGCTGCGATGATGTCAGTGTGTCACTGATGTTTAGCTGTTCTGTAGTCAGTGTATCACCGATTTTTGGCTATTCAGCTGTCAGAGTATTGATTTTTTTTTAAAGCTATTATGTCGTCAATGTGTCATTGATTTAATGTTGTTGTGTCTGTGTACCACAGACTTTTTTTTTTGCTGTTCTGATGTCAGTGTATCATTGTTGCTTAGCTGTTCTGCTGTCCAAGTATTAATGATGTTTAGCTGTTGAGTGTTCTGCTGCCAGTGTATCACTGATGTTTCGCTCTTCTGTTGTTACTGTATCACTGATGTTTAGCTGTTTTCTTGTCAGTGTAAAGTATTGCTTATGTTTAACTGCCCTTTTGTCATTATATCACTGATGTCTAGCTGTTTTATTGTCAATGCAA
>JADBJO010003047.1:115000-182500 GCA_016801955.1 Conus betulinus | reverse complement strand
CCCACTGATTTTGCAATAGTTCTATATTATCCAGGTATGATAGTTCATCCTCTTCTTTTTGTAATCGTTCTGTGTTCTCTAGAAATCAATCTCATCTACCTCAGTTTGTAATCGTTCTGTATTATCGAGGTACGACTTCATCAAACTCATTTTGTGATTTTTCTGTGTCGTAGAGTATGACTCTTCATCTGCCTGATTTTGTGATCGTTCTGTGTTACCCGGGATTGACTTTTCTGTCCACCTGATTTTGTAATTGTTCTGTGTTATCTCGGCATAACTCTTTATCTAGCTGATTTTGTAATTGTTCTGCGTTGTCTCGGCATAACTGTTTATCTAGCTGATTTTGTAATTGTTCTGTGTTATCTCGGCATAACTCTTTATCTAGCTGATTTTGCAATTGTTCTGTGTACCCAGGTGTGACTATCCACCTGATTTTGTAATAGTTCTGTGTTGCACAGGTATGACTCTTCATCTAGCAGATTTTGTCATCGTTCTATGTTACCCAGGTGTGACTATTTATCCACCTGATTTTGCAATGGTTCTGTGTTACATAGGGATGACTCTTCATCTGGTTGATTTTGTAATGGTTCTGTATTACCGAGGTATGACTCTATCCATCTGATTTAGTAATCATTCTGCGTTGCCTGGGTATGACACTTTATCCACCATATTTTGTAATCTTTCCGTGTTACCTAGGTATGATTGTTCATCCACCTGATTCTTGCAATGGTTTTGTGTTATTGAGGCTGACTTTTATTCCACCTGATTTTGTAATCGTTCTGTGTTGTCTGTGTAAAGCCGTTCATCTACCTCATTTTGTAACAGTTCTTTGTCATCGAGGTATGACAGCCCATCAATCTTATTAAGCTATCGTTCTGTGTTACCTTGGTAGGACTGTCTATTCAATTCATGTTGTAATCGTCCCGTATTATCAAGACATCACTGTTCACCCCCTCCCTCTGATTTTGTAACCGATCTGTGTCATCAAAATACTACTGTTCATTTACCTGATTCTGTAATGGATCCGCGTTACCAAGGTATCACTGTACCTTCTCATGGCACGACGAGGTGGACCACCAAGAGGCTTTCATTAGTCTGGTCATCATCCTGTGTTTCTTCCTGCCGCTGGTCGTCCTGCTTATCACCAACGTGGGCATCTTCATGGTGGCCAAAAAAGCAGCGTTGCAGGTGTGTCTGATGGGCTGGGTACGGGTGGGTGTGGGGTAGAGAGGGCACAGGGTTTGGCTGGGGGTAGGCATGGAAGGGGATGAAGGGGAGAGGGGAGGGGCGGTGAAGATGCGGTTGGAGACTGAAAGCGGAAGTGTGGGGGAGCATGATTAAAGGATTGTTGACTCTGTGTGTGGAGCGTGACCGCATTTTGTGTACCTTTACCTCGTGTATTTCGGGTGGGGGATGGAGGGGTGGGTGAGGAGGAGGTAGGTGTTTGGTGATGTAGGTAGTGTGTGTGTGTGTGTGTGTGTGTGTGTGTGTGTGTGTGTGTGTGTGTGTGTGTGTGTGCACGCGCGCGCGCGTGCGTGTGTGTGTGTGTGCGTGCATGTTCTTGTGTGCGTGTGCTCGCGCGTGCGTGCGCGCGCGCGTGTGTGTGTCTGTTCGTCTGTATGTGTGTATGTACTTAAGCGCGCGAGCGCGCGTGTGTTTGTGCGTGTGTGTGTGTGTGTGTGTGTGTGTGTGTGTGTGTGTGTGTGTGTGTGTGTGTGTGTATGAGTGTGTGTGTGCATGCGTGTGTGTGTGTGCATGCGCGCGTGCATGTGTGTCTGTCTGTCTGTCTCTACGTGCATGTGCATGTGTGTGGGGGTGCTCTTGTCTGTGTGTGTTTGCGTGCGCACGTGTGTGTGTATGTGAATAATCGGGAAACAGCAGATGTTTGTGTGTGTTATAGGTGTAGATGTATGTTGTCTCCTCTCATCCTACTGTCCTACCAGACAAACACCTTGAGGCTTTAATGCAGGAAACGATGGTATCTTGACTTGACAATCTGTTTCACCGATGACATCAGCTTGGAGGAAGACAACCCAGAATTTCAAAGATTTGCTTCCAGACCAGCCGCCGTGACAGTGGTTAGAGTTCAGGATTCCCGGCTGGGAGGTCGTGGGTTTGATTTCTTTCAGGGCCGGTTATTGGTCAGACTTTTCTGCCCCGATGTGCTGTTACCAATCGTTGAGTTTACTATGGGCTCAATTAAGAGATCTGGAACCAAACAGTCAAGTTTCATCCACTTAAATGATGCGTCTCTGACAGTGCTGTTGAAACTTCCGATGCAATTGTTCGTATCTCTCGGACCTGATAGACACCGGGATATGTAAACAGTATGTCCAGAGCTTTGCCCTGTCGTGCAGTCACAGACTGGAATGGAATTCTCACATCATCATTTTCATCATTCTCATCCTCATCGATCAGCATTAACAAAAAAAAAAAGTATGAAATACTGTGACCATCACGTCAAGCTCTCACTGTGACCTCGTGTGCACATTTGTGAGTTCGTGCAGAGGTCGCCAGTATCGGCAAGTGTTTTTGAGACTGTCGCTGGAAGGATGTGGTGACGCTCTTCGAAGGGGGGTGGGGGGGGGGGGGGGGGGTGGGGTCTGAAACAAAGAACCTACTGTGGTCAGAAGGAGGCTTCCTAGGTAGTGGCCTGCATTTGCTGGATCTGAACAGGCACCACTGAACACCACCGAATTGACTTGGCAGCAGTGCGGTGTCTTCTCTGGTGGGTTGCCTCATGACAACTTGAAAATGAGTAGATTACTGGTGCCAGGGCTGCAGCGGCTCGCGTCAGGCTGTGGTGGCTGCGGACGGGGAGCCAGAATGAGGGGGGGGGGGGGGGGGGGGGGGGGGGGCTGAAGTGGAACAGAAGGTGCCGCTTAAGTTGAACAGAAGACGAGACAACAAAAAGTCGCCACCAGACTGGATAAAGTGTGGAGAACATTTGAATAGGAAGTCTACTCCATGAAAAGCAAAACAAGTAACGGACAGTCAACAAGCAGCAAACAACATCCGAGAGACACTGAAAGAAGTTTTTCACTTCAAGAATCTTTGGTCCACTCTGATCAAGGACGGCATGTCAAGACATGAAGTCAAAACAAAGCACGACTAGCCCGTATCTGCCACATCTTAACGTGTGGAGAACCAGCTCTGTCATCTTTTGTGTGAAGCTAATCTGAGTGTTGCTGAAAAAAAAAGGGGGGGGGGGGGGGGGGGGGGGGGGGGGGGGGGGGGGGGATAATGCATGGCTTTACATCGCAAACAAAATTACCTTTTCTCAGTTTACGAGTTGAGCAAATAAATCTAGAGAATCAACTATTTGATTCGATTTGAAACGCACGTTAAGGTGTCAGTTGAGGTTTCGACCGTTTACATCACAGACACATTGTTTGAAAGCAATGTTTTGGTATTTTCTGTCTGATTGAACTGTTCATCTGACTGGTGGGGCCAAACTACTTTTGCCAAGCCCACAAGTCGCATTAGTCCTTTGAAAACAGCGGGGTCACTCTCGCTGAACGCGAGCTCTAACACAGATTACCTCTCAAGCAGATTCTGAATAGCATCTATTCAATTGTCTGCCAGAGCCGTTCGCAACATATATCTAGCACCAAAAAAAAAAAAAAGAAAAAAAAAAAAAGGGGGGGGGGGGGGGGGGGGAACCACAATCACCACTACCACCACCCATCATGTAAGGGACTATCCTGAAAGCTGCTCCACATTCAATACAGGGAACGTTAATTCATGAGTACGAGTGTGTTAGGCAGCAAGTCAAAAAAAAAAAAAAAAATGCTGATAAGCCTCTGCATGCAGTTATCAGATACGGGCCGAGTCTCCCTGGAGTACAATAGAGGGCAGAAGTCTTCAAAGGCATACTGAAGAAGTTGTGGATGAAGAGCTGGAAGAACTGGACTGGTTGTACAACATCTCTACTCTGTTGATCCCTGAGTGAGGAGAGGAAACCTGTAGAAGTCTTCCCTGACTATCCGCTGGAACACCCTTTCACCCACCGCTGTTGGACAGGGGGGGGGGGGGGGGGGGGGGGGGGGGGGGGGGGGAACAAAAGGAGATCGAAGATTCTTCTTCGCGGTACTTATTCTGTCCGTTGTGCTGGCGGCACTTATCATGGTTTGCAGCACATTGCTGGTTTTCAGTAAGTGAGCGAAAGCCAGGGTAGCGGTTAGGTTATGCTAGTTTGGGTTTGGAACTAGACAAAAATTGAAATCGTTACAGTTATCAAGGTAAACACAGCCTTGCACTGCAAAGGTAATGTTGCGTTTTTAGACAGTTTGGGAAGGTAACCTATTGTTAGAAAGCGGATGACATTTTTAGCCTCGGTGTATTATACCATGGGCTGATCGGCTGTGATCAGACGACCTGCAGCATGACCTGGTTTGGCATAAGGCACTGCCCACTCTAGCGCACAATCTCTTGTCAGTATCAGATGACTTGTGCTTGACGACTCGAACTGCAAGGTACTGGTAGATTTGCAGGTGGATCTTCGACTTTCTGCGTGAGTCTCCCAGACTTTGTCTGGAACACTGTGTCATTGACAGCCTTCGGCTGAATGGGCCATAGTCTGACCCTGTCTCGTTCGTTCGACCTGTAGCTTTATTTGTATCCCAAATGAATGAATGAATGAATGAATGGTTGACTGACTGACTGACTGACTTAATGAATGAATGGATGAATGAATGAATGAATTCGTTGATTGGTTAATTGATGCATAGTTTCAATCACTCTGAGTCTGACTGTCACCACTGAAATTATGTTGTTCGACTATCCTCTAGCTCCTATCCTTTCTTCCCTTCTGTCTGTATAGCTACAATAAATACAACAATTACTATTATCATTTTATCACTTTAAGTCATAGTAATCCTCTCTTCATTATTATCGTTATTATTATTATCATTATTATTATTATCGCCATCATCATTATCATCATTGTTATTGTTATTATCATCATTATCATTATATCATCATCATCATTATTATTATATATATTATTATTAACCTGCATTGCCCCCTTCCTAGCAGCCTCGTTTCCATTCCATATCCATTTTCCGCCCAATTTGAGGAAATAAGTGACTGTTCGTTCTTTGTCATTTTCTTGCATGTTGTATCCCTCGTCTGAAAAAGACCAAAGAGGTCAAAACGTGTTGTATTTGTCTTGTAATGTGCTCCTTTCGTTCGACAGCATAATTATGTTTCTTCTAAGTTTGGTTCATTGATTGTAATCCTACTTCTGTAAGTTATTTTTTTTCTGAAAATGTATCTGTGTGTGACAGATTCGCCCATCTTTGAATCCCTCTGCTATCGTTTTGGGCACCGTCCAGCCCTGTGCCGAGGCCTTGAACACCACCAGGTAAATTTCAGCAGCATCACTCTGGAACTCAGGGCTGTGGTAACGTCATTGCCGTCTGTGACTTAGGATAGTGTCATTGCTTTACGTAGCTTAGAACAACATCATTGCCGACTGTGGCTTAGGATAACGTCACTACTTTCTGTGGTTTAGGACAATGTCATTGCTGACAATGGCTTAGGATAACTGGGGGCCGGAACAGCTCAGTGGCAGAGCGCCAGTCTCGTACATCTAGTGATCCTGAGGTTGCGGGTTCGATACGAATCTCCGCCGTGTCGTTTAGGCACAGGAGGATTTCTCCCCCGGAGTAAAGACTGGCTCTGACTTCATTTTCCGAAAAGTCCTTCGAAAAAGACTATAAACTGAGGTTCCGTGTGTGAACACACACGCATCATCTTGCGCACATGTAAACTCCCCATCACCAGCTTTTGGAAGTGAAGGCCAGTTTGGCCGCTGTTATCGATGACACATGCATAGCATGCACCCAGAGTGAGAAATCGGAAGAATTATGAAGGGCTAAAAGCTAAGCGACTTATATTGACTTATGATGGCCGGGTGACTGAGGGGAAACGACTGAATGTTGCGTCAACAGGCAGCTCTTCAATTCGCCCTACCTTGATAGGACGTCCGCTGTGTAAACGAGACAGTGTGGATTGTAAAGCGTTAAGAGCTCGGTTTCTCGCCGAGGTTAGGAGCTGTATATGTATTAATAATGATAACACTGTCTATGGCCTAGGATAGCATCAATGCCGACTGCCGCTTGGGTTAGCATCATTGCCGACTGCGGCTAGGGACAGCGTCACTGCCGACTGCAGCCTGGAATAGCGTCATTACCGAGTGCAGCCTGGGATAGCGTCATTGCCGACTGCAGCCTGGAATAGCGTCATTGCCGACTGCAGCCTGGGATAGCGTCATTGCCGACTGCAGCGTGGGTTAGCGTCATTGCCGACTGCAGCCTGGAATAGCGTCATTGCCGACTGCAGCCTGGGATAGCGTCATTGCCGACTGCAGCCTGGAATAGTGTCATTGCCGACTGCAGCCTGGATTAGCGTCATTGCCGACTGCAGCCTGGAATAGCGTCATTGCCGACTGCAGCCTGGGATAGCGTCATTGCCCACTGCAGCCTGGGATAGCGTCATTGCCGACTGCAGCCTGGAATAGCGTCATTGCCGAGTGCAGCCTGGGATAGCGTCATTGCCGACTGCAGCCTGGGATAGCGTCATCGCCGACTGCAGCCTTAGATAGCGTCATTGCCGACTGCAGCCTGGGATAGCGTCATTGCCGACTGCAGCCTGGGATAGCGTCATTGCCGATGCAGCCTGGAATAGTGTCATTGCCGACTGCAGCCTGGGATAGCGTCATTGCCGACTGCAGCCTGGAATAGCGTCATTGCCGACTGCAGCCTTGGATAGCGTCATTGCCGACTGCAGCCTTGGATAGCGTCATTGCCGACTGCAGCCTGGGATAGCGTCATTGCCGACTGCAGCCTGGAATAGCGTCATTGCCGACTGCAGCCTGGGATAGCGTCATTGCCGACTGCAGCCTGGGGCAGTGTCATTGCCGGCTGCAGCCTGGGATAGCGTCATTGCCGACTGCAGCCTGGGTAGCGTCATTGCCGACTGCAGCCTGGGTTAGCGTCATTGCCGACTGCAGCCTGGGATAGTGTCATTGCCGACTGCACCTGGAATAGCGTCATTGCCGACTGCAGCCTGGGTTGGCGTCATTGCCGACTGCAGCCTGGGATAGTGTCATTGCCGACTGCAGCCTGGGTTAGCGTCATTGCCGACTGCAGCCTTGGATAGTGTCATTGCCGACTGCAGCGTGGGTTAGCGTCATTGCCGACTGCAGCCTGGAATAGCGTCATTGCCGACTGCAGCCTGGAATAGCGTCATTGCCGACTGCAGCGTGGGATAGCGTCATTGCCGGCTGCAGCCTGGGATAGCGTCATTGCCGACTGCAGCGTGGGTTAGCGTCATTGCCGACTGCAGCCTTGATATAGCGTCATTGCCGACTGCAGCCTGGGATAGCGTCATTGCCCGACTGCAGCCTGGGATAGTGTCATTGCCGACTGCACCTGGAATAGCGTCATTGCCGACTGCAGCCTGGGTTGGCGTCATTGCCGACTGCAGCCTGGGATAGTGTCATTGCCGACTGCAGCCTGGGTTAGCGTCATTGCCGACTGCAGCCTTGGATAGTGTCATTGCCGACTGCAGCGTGGGTTAGCGTCATTGCCGACTGCAGCCTGGAATAGCGTCATTGCCGACTGCAGCCTGGAATAGCGTCATTGCCGACTGCAGCGTGGGATAGCGTCATTGCCGGCTGCAGCCTGGGATAGCGTCATTGCCGACTGCAGCGTGGGGTTAGCGTCATTGCCGACTGCAGCCTTGAATAGCGTCATTGCCGACTGCAGCCTGGAATAGCGTCATTGCCGACTGCAGCCTGGGATAGCGTCATTGCCGACTGCAGCGTGGGATAGCGTCATTGCCCACTGCGGCATGGGATAGCGTCATTGCCCACTGCGGCTTAGGATAGCGTCATTGCCTTCTGCAGCTTGGGATAGCATCATGGTTGACTGCAGCATGGATAATATCTTTGCCGACTGTGGTTTCATATAAATCATTATGGCAAAGGATAGCTTCATGGCCGACTGCAGCTTGGGAGGTGGAGGGTTCCAACTCTTGCCTGAACCGTGTGTGATCTCATTGCAGTCCTGCCCTGCCGATCCCTGGCCAGTTCTAACTAAAGAGTTGTGCTAACGATGCTGTCAGGCACAGATAAGAAGATTGGGACCGAGTGGGTTGTTTTCAAACCACTCAGTGGAAGCATCTCTCAGTGTGTCAATGAGCTAGCTTTGCCCACCATCCTGCAGGTGTCTGCTTTATGTTCCAAGGCCAGTGGAGTGCAGCTGGGTCATGGATTCTCAGACCTAAAGGTAGAAAAGGGGGTCTAGTTGTTGAAACGCTGGGCTTGGAGGCTGTGGAATCCCTGGTCGATGGTCGAATGTCGCACATGGCGAATTTTTTAAAATGTCTTCTTCTCCATTCCACCTGACCTTAAGTGCAGGTCCAAGTGCTAGCCTTTGGGGTAAGGTAGTAAATCAGAGGACAGTGTGCATTTGCACACGTAAAAGAACCAACAGCGACAAGGCAGATGGGAGTTTAAGTCCATGGGAAAAGTCATGTTAAGAAGTCCACTTTGATCAGTAATCATAAATATGCCAAGACAGAAAAAAAAAGACAAAACAAACAAAAAATTGAGGTGATGAGGTCTCCCTGGAAAGAATAGCTGGAATCTTATGCAGACGATTTTTGCGACGATGAAATAAGATAATACATTCTAATGTAATATTCCCTGCAAAGAGCAACCTGAACGTTTATGGAGAGAAATGTTATGACAGTGAAGCTAGACAATACAATATGATGTCATATGACGATGAAGTGAAACAATACAGTTTAATGCAATTCTCGCTGGAAAGAGAAAGACCGAATGCTATAAAGAGAAATTTTGCTGTGACGATGAAGTGAGACGAAACAATTTAATGTGATACTTGTGACAATGAAATTAGACGATGAATCTACTGCAATAGTGGTTGTAATGATGAAATTAGACGATACAAGCTAATGCAAAATTTCTTGTGACGATGAAGTTAGACGATACAATCTGATGTCAATTTTGTGGTGACGATGAACTTAGACGATACAATCTGTGGTGACGATGTCATATTTGTTGTGACGATAAAGTTAGACGATACAATTTAGTGCAATGACTTGTGGTGACGATAAAGTTAGACGATGACAATTTACTGCGGTTAGACAATTGTGGTGACGATAAAGTTAGACGATACAATCTAATGCAATGCTGTTGTGAGGAGAAGTGAGACCATGTGCAATACTTGACGATGAAGTTGGACGATGACAATTTAATCCAATACTTGTTGTGTCGATGAAGTTAGACAATACAATCTATAAATTTTGTGACATGAAATCACACGATGCGATATATAATACGTGTTGTGACAACGGAGTTAACGACACAATATAACGCAATGCTAATGCAGGATAAGTGTGACAATACAGATATAGTGCAATACTTGTGACAATGACGTTACACCATATAATATACAGTGCTTACTGTGAGGAGTAAACTATACAACCTGTATAATGCAACATTTGTTGTGACGATGAAGTGAGACCATACAATGTAATGCAATACTTGTGACAGTGAAGTAAATTATACAACATATAACGCAACACTTGTTGTGATGATGAAGTGAGACCATACAGTATATAATGCAATACTTGTGACAATCAAGTTAAATATACAACATATAACGCAATACTTGTTGTGACGATGAAGTGAGACCATACAGTATATAATGCAAACTTGTGACAATCAAGTTGAACTATACAACATATGACGCAATACTTGTTGTTGTGATGAGACCATACAGAAGTGCAGACAATCACAAACTATACAACATAATGCAATACTTGTGATGATGATGAAAGTCAGTTGATACAATCCAATGCAATACTTTTGTGACGATGACGATGAATTACAAGATACGATCTTATGCACTACTTGTCGTTACAAGATACATCTTATGCACTACTTTACAATGCTACGCTACACAATGTAATGCAACACATGTTGTGACAATGACGTTCGACGATACGGTCTAATGCAATACTTGTTGTGACAATAGAATTAGACGATTCAATCTAATGCAATACTTGTTGCGACAGTGAAGTTAAATTAGTCAATATGTAAAGCAATACTTGTGACGATGCAGTTAGACGATACAATCTAACGCAATACTTGTTGTGACGATTAAATTACACGGCGCGATCTGATACAAAACCTGTTGTAACAATGGAGTTAGATGATACAATCTCATCTACTGCTTGTTGTGACGATGAAGACAGACAATAAAATCTGATGTAATACTTGTTGCGACAATGAAGTACATGACACAATCTAATCCAATACTTGTTGTGTCGGTGAGGTCAGACGATGCAATACACATACAATACAATACAATGCAATACATCAATACAGCATAGGAAAAGGTAGGATGAGGGGGTGGAGAAATAAGGGATGGGAACAGGGTGGGAGGGTGCACCGGCACACACACACACACACACACACACACACACACACACACACACACACACACACATACACACACACACACACACACACACACACACACACACACACACACACACACACACACACACACACACACACACACACACACACACACACACACACACACAACACACACACACACTTGCACACACACACACACACACACACACACACACACACACACACACACACACACACACACACACAGAGGCATGCACATAGACACATATATACGCGCATACACACATACATACATGCACACACACATACACACTCACGCACACAGACACATACACACACATACACGCGTGCGCGATCGTACGCGCGCATGCACGCACACACACACACATACACACATGCGCGCGCTTGTACGCATACACACCTGCGCGTGCACGCGCACGCACACACCCATACGGGCGCGCGCTCACACACACCTGCACGCACGCACGTATGTCCGCGCGTGCGCGCGCGCGCGCGCGCGCACACACACGCACACACACACACCTCTTTGTCTCTCTCTCTCTCTCTCTCTCTCTCTCTCTCTCTCTCACACACACACACACACACACACACACACACACACACACACACACACACACACACACACACACACACACAGCTGACCCGATCAGTCTCCTTACCGCTCCTTCCCAGGGAGCCATGCCGATCAGAAAGCCGCCGACACAACTGCCGGCTCCTCCAACAAACCGGGACCCCGCCAGCGGTCTGTGGTCTTCGACACCGCCAACATCACCATCACCACGACCACCGACGTCGCCAACGGCAGCACCCCCCAAGGTGTCATCCAGAGGGACAGTGCTATTTCCCATGGATCCTCAAAGCCGCCGGGAAGAGTTTCTTATGGTGGACTGCAGGTGCAGGACAAGACCAGGCTCTCTCCTCAGCCCATTACGGAGACGACCGAAGACTCTGGTATCGGTCTCCACCCGACTGAGGAGGTCAGCCCCTCCCGGAATGAAGGGGCAGAGCCGAGGTCGTTGAGCTTGCTTCAGAAGAGTTCTGGGAAAGCCCACCTCAAGGCGGCTAAGACCTTGTTGGTGGTCCTCGGCGCCTACGTCGTGTTTTGGGGGCCCATATTTATAGTGCACCTGCACGCATTGACCCAGAAGTACATTGAGAACTCAGAGGTCGTAGATGTGGCGGTTCTGTGGCTGGGGTTCACCTCCTTTGCCGTGAATCCTTTCTTGTACGGGTGGATGAACAAAGCCATCCGTGAAGAACTCGTGTCTTTCTACAAGTCGGTATGCTGGCGTTGGCCGTGCTGCCCTGCACCTCAGGTACGTTGGTGTTGTGGTTAGGGTGGTTGATCGCGTTTGTTTGGGACAAGGAGTGATTGATCGTGGTTGTGCTGGTGGAGGTGGTGCCGTGTGTGCGTGTGTGTGGTTGACTGTGTTTGTTACGAGAGGAATTGTCGTGGTATTTGCATAGGGTAACTGATCGTGGTTGTTACGGTACGGGAGGTTGTTTACGGCAAGGGTGAGTTGTCGTGGTAGGGTGGTTGATCGTGGTGGTGGTTGTTCTGGAAGTGATCGATCGTTGTGTTTGTGGTGGAAGTGGTTGATCGTGGTTGGTGTGGTAGGGGCGGGTTGCTATGGCGGAAGTAGTTGATCATGGTTGTTGTAGTAGAAGCGGTTGATCGTGGCTGTTGTAGTGGAAGTGATTGATTGTGGCTGTTGTAGCGGAAGTAGGTGATTGTGGTTGTTGTGGTAGAGGTGGTTGATCGTGGTGGTTGTGATGGATGTGGTTGATCGTGGTGGTTGTGATGGATGTGGTTGATCGTCGTGGTTGTGATGGATGGTCGTGGTTGTTGTAGTGGAAATGGTTGATTGTGGTTGTGGTAGGGGTGGTTGATCGTGTTTGTTCAATGTTGTGACGGAAGTGTTTGATCGTGGCTGTTGTAGTGGAAGTGGTTGATCGTGGTGGTTGTGATGGATGATGTGACTGATCGTGGCTGTTGTAGTGGAAGTGGTTGATCGTGGTGGTTGTGATGGATGTGACTGATCGTGGTTGTTGTAGTGGAAGTGGGTGATCGTGGTTGTTGAAGTGGAAGTGGTTTATCGTGGTTGTTGTGGTAGGGGTGGTTTCATCGTGGTTGTTTTGATGGAAGTGATTTGATCATGGCTGTTGTGGTGGAAATGGTTGATCGTGGTTGTTGTGGTAGGGTGAATTGATCGTGGTTGTTGTGATGGAAGTGATTGATCGTGGCTGTTATAGTGGAAGTGGTTGATCGTGGTTGTTGTGGTAGGGGGTGTTGATCGTGGTGTTGTGTGTAGGGGTGGTTGATCGTGGTTGTTGTGATGAACATGATTGATCGTGGCCATTGTAGTGGAAGTGGTTGATCGTGGTTGTTGTGATGGACGTGTTTGAGCGTGGTTGTTGTGATGGAAGTGGTTGAAGTACTGTAGTGGAGGTGGTTTAAACGTGGTTGCTGTGGTAGGGGTGGTTGATCGTGGTTGTTGTGATGGACGTGATTGATCGTGGCTGTTGTAGTGGAAGTGGTTGATCGTGGTTGTTGTTGTGATGGATGTGGTTGATTGGGTTGTGTGAAGTGGAAGTTGTTGATCGTGGTTGTTGTGATGTAAGTGATTGATCGTGGCTGTTGTAGTGGAAGTGGTTGATCGTGGTGGTTGTGATGGATGTGGTTGATCGTGGTGGTTGTGTGATGGATGTGGTTGATCGTGGTTGTTGTGATTAAAGTGATTGAAGTGTTGTAGTGGAAAATGGTGATCGTGGTTGTTGTGATTGATGTGGTTGGTCGTGGTTGTTGTGATAGAAGTGATTGAAGTGTTGTAGTGGAAGTGGGTGATCGTGGTTGTCGTGGTAGAGGTGGTCGATCGTGGTGGGTGTGATGGATATGGTTGGTCGTTGTTCTTGTGATAGGGGGTGGTTGATCGTGGTTGTTATGATAGGGGTGGTTGATTGTGATTGTTGTGGTAGGGGTTGTTGATGTAGTGATCTTTAAGTTGTTGCTGTTTTTGTTTCGTTGTGTTGCTGTGTTGTTGTTGTTGTTGTTGTTGTTGTGTTGTGTGTGTGTGTGCCGATGCTAAACTGGAATACATTCGCCTTTCCGGACAGAGCACGAACTGTCAGAAATTGAAAGTCAGGGGTCAGAGGTTAAGTCAAGATAAGATCATGTTAGAGAAAGTTTGTTAGCATGCTAGATCCTGCATCTAGTCCTCGTCAAACTCATTTTAGAAATGCAGTCTTCCTGACTACAAACTCAAGAGACATCCATGCCCTTTCCACTTCACTTCAGAGAAGGAAGAGTGGGTGTCCGTAACAAACAAGCACATAAACAAAGAAACAAATAAAAAAAAAGAATGAGAAAATGTATCTCCACCTTCCGGAAATCGCCTGCTTGTAATTTTCTCTTCTGTCAGTCTGTTTGACTTTACCTTTTCAAAAATAAAATCTTTCTTTACAGTCATCCATTTTTTTTCTTATTATAATCAACTTCTTTATTCTAAAAAGCTTTCCCCCCTCTTTTATTAACGCCAAGCTTTTCCACTGTAATCTAAGTCGAGGTATTGAGACTGTGAACTGTGTCAGGAGTGGACACTGGTTGTTCATACTGTAGAGTAAGATTGTGTGATATGGCCTTTTTAAAATCCATGTAGTGCGTCTCTTTGTGTGTGTGTGTGTGTGTGTGTGTGTGTGTGTGTGTGTGTGTGTGTGTGTGTGTGTGTTTCTTTTTGACTGACAGGTACAATAAACGGTATAGCTAGCGGCTTCAGCATGATGTAGTTTCCTAAACCGGAAGGATGTGAATGTATGGTGCATGTGTGTTGTTGGTAGGTATGTTTATCTTTGACGTTGTTTATTTCGTCTCGGGACCTACTAGACCTGCTATATGATGACAGTCGTGAAGGGGGCCTGGTGGTCGACTAGGTCATAGCAAAACCAGACTCGGAAAAGTCCACAGTCAAAGTTGCATCTCGACGTCATAGAAAGCCCGAGGCTTGATGGAGTTAGAGTCTTGAATCCAATTTTTTGTTGTTGTTAATGAATTTAGCCGTCTCCTCCCTCCACCTTCTCTCTCTCTCTCTCTCTCTCTCTCTCTCTCTCTCTCTCTCTCTCTCTCTCTCTCTCTCTCTCTCTCTCTGTTATAGGTAGAACATGAACCCTAGTAAAGACGAAGTTCAGATGTAGAGCATCAAGGTTAGACACTGTTGTAAAGACACCCTGGTGCAGACAGATGACTCCCTTCTCAGCGCCCTTCATACACCCTTTCTCTCGTAATCCCAGGGGTGGGTTGTGTAGAGTCGTACGTAGGTGAAGGCTATTATTAGGTATCATTACTGATGATGTTATTATTAATCGTGAACACATAAGCTCTTCTTCTTCTTCTTCTTCTTCTCCTTCTTCCTGTCATCATCACAAAAACGTGTCCGCTCCGCCCGACGAAAAGATTTGAGGAAAGTCCTTCCAATGAACTATAGACCGAGGTCCTGCGTATGAACCCACGCAAAACATCTTGCACACACGTAAAATCCCAACACCAACCTTCGCAAGAGAAAGCAATTTGGCCGTTGGTATGGATGACGCGCATTCATAGCATGAACGCTTCGTGAATGAAAGAATGACAGGGTGACTGATTTTAGTCTGAATGAAACTGGAGCCGATTGAACGTAGCACCAGCAGGCAGCGCCTCGGTCGGATCTACCCAGGTAGGCAGCCCGTTGTATAAACGAAAATGTGGTTTGTAAAGCGCTTAGAGCTTCGTTTCTAACCGAGGACAGACGCTATATCAATACCATGATAATAATAATGATAATGATAACAACAGTAATAATAATAATAATGACAATGGTAATGATAAAAATAAGATGTTGATATACATTTAGACAGAGCAGAAAATGCTAACACAGAGCACACAAAAGAATCAAGGAGACAGTCAAATTGTTTATTTAAAGTTTACTATTCCCGGCCTCATTGAAGACTTCGTATCATAAGTATGCCTAGTTATTTATTTATTTATTCGTTTGTAGTGATTGAAAATGACGTTCGATTTGTGCGCTAACGATTTGGGGTTTTCATTAACGTAGGCCAGTTTGATTCTTTTCATCCTACTGTGTGTGTGTGTGTGTGTGTGTGTGTGTGTGTGTGTGTGTGTGTGTGTGTGTGTGTCTGAGAGAGAGAGAGAGAGAGAGAGAGAGAGAGAGAGAGAGAGAGAGAGAGAGAGAGAGAATCATCAATATGTACGTACCTTTTTTTGCTTTGATGATGAAATGATGATAATGCTGTGTATTGGAAATAGCTTGCGCTTCTGAAAGACTTGTTGATGATGATGATGATGATGATGATGAATGATCATAATCATGATGATGACGATGGCGACGACAAGAATGATGGTGATGGTGATGGTAGTGACGATGAGGGAAAAAAAAACACCAAAAACAGACGATGGTGATGACGATTCTAACTATGTTTGCAGGTGGAAGAGAGCGACATAGCAGAGGGGCCCCCGACGAAGACTTCATGCAGTTCTTGGAGAGAACCAGTCTGGCACCGTCCAACCACAGCAACAGGTGGGCAGGCCAGTCTCTAGATGGAGACCGCCACAGCAGGCCGGACATCTCTGACGCCTCCGGGCCTTTCTGACCGCCAGAGAACAACAACAGCGTCAATTGAGGACTCGGAACATTGATAGAGTCTCTAAAGTCTCTGTCTCTCTCACTCTGTCTGTCTGTATGTCTCTCTCTGTCTCTGTCTCTGTCTCTGTCTGTCTGTCTGTCTGTCTGTCTGTCCTCTCTCTCTCTCTCTCTCTCTCTCTCTCTCTCTCTCTCTCTCTCTCTCTCTCTCTCTCTCTCTCTCTCTCTCTCTCTCTCTCTCTCGTCTCCGGGCCTTTTAGACAGAGAGAAAAAGATCAGTGTGAATCGAGGACTCAGAACCCCGATGTACTCTCTCTCTCCTCTCTCTCTCTCTCTCTCTCTCTCTCCTCTCTCTCTCTCTCCTCTCTCTCTCTCTCTCTCTCTCTCTCTCTCTCAGGATAGTTCACACTGGCATATTCAATGAAGCTCACTGTGATCGCAGAATTATGAACCTTAACATCAATATACGGATGATTGACCTCCCTCCCTCGTTTATTTCTTTATTGATTTACGTATTTATTGATTTCTTATCTATTTCTGTTCAGTTATTCATTCATATATTGCTTCATTTCACCACTTTGTGTGCGTTATCTTTTTGATTAGCCGTGGCTGAATTCAGTAATCGCGGGTGAGTGAGGGTGAAATAAAAGACATGGACGAAAAAATCTTATCATCAGAAGGTGAGTGACAAGGGTGTCAGTCTTATTCAGTCCTATTCAGTCCCTTCTCCCCCCACCACCCCCCCTCTCTCTCTCTCTCTCTCTCTCTCTCTCTCTCTCTCTCTGTTTCGGGCATGTGTTCGTTAGACTTAATCATTGATTTATGGAGTGAATGAACAATTTATCGCTCGTCAGAATGGATGATCGGGATACTGTAATGAATTATTTTCTTTTAGTCGATTTTGTCATTTATGTTGTATACAATAGAGGGTTTATATTTCAAGTAGTGTTATATGCTGCGCGTGTTTATAAATAACAAGCCCAGAAACGTAAATAACAAGCCCAGAAACATGACAGACTATAGTTGTACCAGGCAAGGAAATTGTCTCAGTTTGTTGACGAGTTGCAGAGCAGACGACTTTGTGGAGCAGATGACCCCGTGGGGCATGAGATATTGTATACCTTCATTATAATTTTTTTTGCTGCTGTTGTTGTTGTTGACAAGCTTCTGTGAACTATTGAAGTTTGAGCAAATTTACAGACCAGCAGCAGGTGTTATCGCATGTCTTTGTTTATTTTTGTGTAAATGCTCTGCTGAGTACACATTTATTCATTTTTGAATAAAAAGGCGTGAACTTGATTTTCTCTTTAGTGTTCGGTTGTTGAGCGCCAGATGAGATGTTGACAGGTTTATTGATTTGCTTTTCGTTTATGACATTACTTTGAGTATCATATGAAAGAAAATCCCACTCCTCCTTCCTTCTCTTCCCTCCGTCTCCCCCTCTTCCTTGCTTCTCCTCCCTCTCTCTTGTTATTCCTAAATTACATGTGTTTATCAGTCAGTCTGTCAGGAATATGTTGAAAAATGTAGGAGATAAAGGACAGCCCCGACAAACCCCACTGAAGCATGGAACCATCCTCAAGCGAATACTATGTATGAGTAATGCACAAGTTGCTTTGGAGTGCAGATGCTGGGTGGTGTTGAACAGCTTTTATACGATTTTGAATTTCTGTATGTGTCCCGTAACGCATCTTGCAAGACTTTGTTGAACGCCTCCTTGAAGTCTTAGTGGGAGAACTTACTCTGGTGTTTGGGGATGTTTTTCACAAAGACAACGCGAGTAAAGAATCTACATTTGCAGAGTCCAGCCCTGCTCTTCAACACATATCATAGTGTCTGCTTGCGACTATAATCTGCTCAGAATGATTTCGAGCATTATTCTGCTGGCATGACGGATCGAAGTGACATGTTCTTCTTTTGTCGGCACTTCTCCAGTGTTTTTTTCCATTAATTTAACTTCGCAGCGCAGAGGCCTAGAACGTGTCAGGAGAATCTGTCCATTTCAAGGGCCCATTCTTCCCATCTTCCAGCCTGTCTGAATATTTGTACGTTCCAGGTGGCGAATGTAATGTTGGCACTACCACCGACATTATGTAGCCTTTCCCCCGGTGGCACACTTTTCTTGTCCGGCCTGGTGGAGATAAGATAAGATAAGATAAGATAAGAGACACTTTTATTATCTCATCATGAGAAATTTGGTCCAGGTGCATTTCACACAAAAAAAAACACAGCACTAGAAACCGACCAAACACAAAAACATTAAAAAAATTATCACAGAACACAATCATTTCATAAACTCATTGCACATTATATTCTACATGATATAATTTATATTGACATTCATACATAATCACATCATTTACGTTGTATATTATCAAAAAAAAAAATCACAATGAAAATGTTTATAAAAGGTAAATAACGATTAAATCAAACCAATTTGTGTGTAAATGATATAATATGACACATTTACAGCCCCACAAATACACCCATGCACATACACAAGTTTGCACAAACATCCCCACGCTCACAGACAGGTATCCATCCATCCCTGCACACCACACACACATGCACGCCCTCGCGCGCGCACACATGCGCATACAATACACACACACACACACACATGCATATAAACACAAACACAAACATACACACGCATGCGCACACAAACAAACATGCACATGCGCACTTTCACCTAATACAAATTCAGAATTCATAGGTTAAAAACAAGTTTCGCTTGAACTAAGTTACTGATTTAAAAGATCAACGGGTCAACGGGATTTAGAGGTCAAACGGGTGGCGCAGTTATTGTTTTAACCTGGTTTGCGACTACGCTGGTATGATCGCTGCATTGTCCTCCTCCATGTAGTGTGTCTTAGGCAGGCTGAACCAGACGATCCCCCATCCCCCTCCAGGTCGGATTTTCTTTCGGGGTTCACGTCCTACAAACGGCAGAGTTTGGGGTCACGTATCTTTCCATTCAGTTTCATTCAAATCGGGTATAGCAGATTTTGCGAAATCTCTGCTGTAGCTGTAAGGATCTTGGATTCGATGTAGATCCATAGTTAAATGTAATAGCTTTTCCCCCCCATAGGGCAACATTCCATCTTTCAATCATAAGTCGTTGCAGTCTGTTATGTATGTTTGGTGTGTTGTCTTTTCAAGAGGGAGGTAAACCTACAAACGCAAGTGAAAATACAACCCCACTTGGTCACAGTGAAGGGAGGCAGAGGACGTACAAGTAGAAGATATAACTGTAATGTAGTTGGGAAGAGATTATGGAACCGGGGGGGGGGGGGGGGGGGGGGGGGGGGGGGGGTGGCGCAAGAAGTCAATCAAAAACTTACTTGGAGGATATTTCGACAGGGTCGCCCTGTCTTCATTAGCTCACTGTTGCTGTTGTGGCAGCAAGGCCTGGTGTGGCGACTGATGTGTGGGATGAACGGTTGTCAGGATCTGATTGTAGATAAGGGGAAGTTCAAAACCTTGATCTCTGTTCAGGCTGGGCGTCTGGTCTTGATTTCGATGGCTTCTTTAAATCAAGAAATCAAGACCAGACGCCCCAGCCTGAACAGAGATCAAGGCTTATTTATGTTATGTTCAAGTTATCAATATGACAAACACGAAATAACACAAAGGATAGGGCAACACGGCACAACAGTAGGCGCAGAGAAATTTCTGCGAATCAGCAAGAGTTCGAAAAGAACTCAGAGAACAGAAAGAGAGCGTGGAAGAGGGGGGGCATGATCACACCAAGCTTATAGTACCCTGGTCAACCCTGGTGTTATCGAGTAAGCATAAGCTGTTTTTCTTTCAAGGGTGGGAGGGGGTAAAGCAGCGTTGAGGGAGTGTGGGGGGGGGGGGGGGGGGGGGGGGGGGGGGGGTCAAGAGTGGCGTCATTCGAACAAATGCTACCCCCAACATTGGAGCACCTCGCTCTCCCTCGCGCGTCACTTCAAACCACCACCACCGTCCTTCCCCCACCTCCTCTCTCACACACACACACACACACACACACACACACACGCACGCACATCACACACACACACACACACACACACACACACACACACACACACACACACACACCACAAACACACAAACACACACTCTTCCCTTCTTACCGCAACGAGAGCGAGACTGTTCCTGTTGGCTGGAGTGGTCAGTCAAGTGGTCAGCGTAGCACTGATAACAAGGTGTGACTAAGAAGTTGTCCGTCCTCCCCCCCTCCCCCCCCCCCCCCCCCCCCCCCCCCCCCCCCCCCCCCCCCCCCCCTCACCCCCTCACCCCTCACGCTCAAGACCCTTGTCCTGTGAAGTAGCTGGCATATTATCTGGGAGCGGAAATGCCCTGGTCAGCTCACCATCTGTTCTAATTACCTGACCATTTGACCTTGAGCGCTCTCTCTCTCTCTCTCTCTCTCCAAATGATAAATACAGCCGGTACTATTCCTTTAAAGATTCATTATATCCTGACACATATCTTGGTGTAATAACTAATAAATGGCATAGGGACTCACTTGTCAGATTTAGAACAAGAACCTTAGATTTATATTCATATAAAAGGTGGTTTACTTCAGATTCGATCATGAGTTCGGTATGCCCGTTATGTTCGAATGGTTTCGAAGATGAGATGCATTTCTTATTCGACTGTTGTGAATATAATGAATTACGAAACGCAAGTAGTCTGTTTACTAAATACAACGCGTAAAGATACAACATAAGAAAAATACTGACATCAGAAAGTGAAGACATTATTAAATCACTTGCTGTGTGTCATTGCGAAAGCAAATAATATTAGGAAGAAAAATTTAGATTGTTAGTTATCAGATTATTCATCATGAAAATGTAACTCTGCTAGGTATCTATTAGGTGTTATTGTTGTGCTCAAAGGAAAAGATAATAACTGTCACTAATTGTTGACTCATAGGTCGGTTGGTCGAAGATTATGACCCAGTACTAATAGATGTTTTTACAAAGCTGTTTGATTTTGTACTTAATTCGGTTATCGCCAGATGTAATTTTGCATTTTGATTTATGATTGCGCTTCCTTGGCATTAGAGCCGAAGAGCTATTGCCAATAAATCCTTTGTCATTGTCACTGTCATTCTCTCTCTCTCTCTCTCTCTCTGGGCCTGGTGGGAAAAAAAAAAATTGCTCATATCATTATCCTGTTTAAACAAATTTCGTTTTGTTTCTTTTTCCTCCTCCTCCTCTCTCTCTCTCTCTCTCTCTCTCTCTCTGTCCGTCTGCCATTTTGTTTTTGTCTTGCATGTTTAACAAACGAGCGTGTGTGTGCATGGTAACATTTGATGTTGATGTTTTCTCAGCAAGTGGAAACCTGAGAGTAATCAAACTTGGAAAATGACAAATAGTTAAGACCTTTCCCGCCATCCCTTGGATGAAGATGTCATCGAATCGTAACAGCCGTAAATCAGCAGTTAACATTTTCAGCAATAAAATCAATCCAATATTAACACACACGTTTTGTTAGTACTTATATTCACTTATTGTCTCACACGCTGGCCAAAAAAAGTTATGTATTTATTATACGCCAAGACTGTACCATATAACAAGGTCCAGATCAGACTATATGATGCCATTTCTACCCAGCAGATGTGGAGACACACATAAATGTATTAGAAAATATAGAACCGACATAGACCACATGTACACAGTAAAATGCCATGCATGTTACATCAAAAGATTACAGGATGTTGAGAGTGCAGGCTAAAACGCACAGGATACCTTTTAATTACACACACACACACACACACACAAACACACACACACACACACACACACACACACACACACACAGCCATCTGACAGTCTCATAAAAGCAGATCTTTGGCGTGAACTTTTCACCTGGAGAGGCCCACGTGTGGTCAGCGCCGAAGTGCCAGACTGACAGAGAGAGAAAGAGAGCAGCAATAATCAAAGTCCGGATATTTCACACTGCTGGTGCTGTGGCAACAGATGAGAGAGGGTGAATAAGACGGGGAGGAGGGTATAGGGACGCGCCGTGGCGAAGTAGTAAATGAAATGGCATGGAGGAGAGAGAGAGAGAGAGAGAGAGAGAGAGAGAGAGGGTGGGGGGTGGTGGTGGGGGGGGGGGGTGGGGGAGGGATTAAAGTGAACTGTGAAGTAACGGCGCTATTGAGGGCTGAAGAAATAACCGGACGTGTTCGCAGAAACGACAGCTTTCTGTAACATCTTTCCCTGCTAGCGTTGACTACCACGTACACATTTTGTGCTTGTCGTTGGTTTTTGTCGGAACTGTGTTAACATCCCCCCCCCCCCCCCCCCCCCCCCCCCTTCCTTCCTCCTGGTGCAAGTGTTCATCACATGTGGATCCAGTAGACAGTTTGTCTCTCGCCTCTCGTGCCTTTTTCTGAAAGCAAAATGGTACCTCCATGACTTACCTGCTGAATCTTTCTCCTTTACCTACGTATACTAGTCCTAGTCAGTAATGCTACCCATTCAAGGAATGGTAATGTAAGCGTCGTAGGGTATCCCAGCAGAAACATTTCATTTCACAGACAGGTTGGTGCTGACAGGTTTAGGCATGAAAAGAAATTATCCTCCTGTGAGTGTTGTATACGTGTCGCAGTTCCACAGTTTTGCTTTATGAAAACTCCTCAAGCTTTCCACTGCATTCTGGTTATCGGCTGTTGGGAAGCATTTTCCATGCAAAACAGAAAGGAAATTCCTGAATTCGGCTAGATCCTCCGACCCTTTAGAAAAGACACTCCAAAATGCAAAGACGACCATTAAGGTACGGAAAAAGATAATTTTTTTTTTTGTTGTTGTTGTTGTTTGTTGAAGTATTTGACGTTGATTTGCCCAAGTTAAAAGGTAAAACATATACAAGAGACGGGAAATAATGAGGCCATCTAACAGTGGTTGACATCCACAAGGATCTTAAACAGCTTTCAGGAAATACCTCGTGTGAAAATCCCCACTCCACAAGCCTGGGTAGAGTGGAGTGCCATTCTTAAAAGTCATTTTGTAATTCTTGTGGATTTTCGTCCCTGTTCTCTATAAGCTGTGCCTTTTACATGTCCACTTTTTTTAAAGTCTGGACAAATGTCTGTCATTCTGAAAGCAAAAAAAAAAAGAAATGAATAAAAATAAAAATAAAATTCTGTCCCCTTTATTAAGTGCTCATCTTTGCTTTTGGGGGACACCTTTCTTACATTCAGCAGGATCTACTCGATTTAATAGAGTTTATTTTCCGTTTATGTGGCAGTACATCTGAACAGCAGGTAATCAGGATCCAGTCGCAAGCCTGGGGAGTTTTCATGGAACGAATCAACAGTCGCTGCTAGGTCCTGCTGATCTCCAGTTTTGAGAAACCCTAAAACACGCAGGGCAGTCAGGGAAGAAGAATTTCTTCTCCTCCCTTTTTCTTTCTCAGTGCAGACCTTTGTATTAAGTCTTCTGTTAAAAACAAATAGCAAACAAAAACAAAAAACGTGCATGGGTTTTGCTGTACATGACATGCAGGTATCAAAGGAAATGAAAGAGTAGACATTCTGGTTGCTAAGGTAACAATAATGACTGGATTACAGCTTGGTCCATCTGATGTAATAGACAACCTAAAGAATCGCCTCAATGAACAAAGACGAAGCCTGCAGAACTCGACACATCAAGTGAGGAAGTGGTTCACACCAAGACAAAAAGGAAGAGCAAGAGACACCACCACCCAAAAAAATTCGGAAACTGTCGCAGGAGCAATGACGCGAAGACTCCTAAAGAATGAGCTAGACTCAAAACTGGGCCTTCCCAATGGCAGACTCAGGATTTCCCGTTTTATTTACTGCAAACGCATGTGCACGGGTAAGTGTGCACTAATATTAAAAAGTGATGTAAGTGTATACTGCTGAGTGTCCATGGATGTGAACACATGTGTTAGTGTGTGTGTGTGTGTGTGTGTTTGTGTTGAGTGTATGTATGTGTATGTACACATATGCGCAAACGCATGCAGTGTGTGTGTGTGTGTGTGTGTGTGTGTGTGTGTGTGAGAGAGAGAGAGAGAGAGAGAGAGAGAGAGAGAGAGAGAGAGAGGTAAAAGAAAATAGTCAACTTGTTCTTTTTATGTTCTGTTCATTGTCTCTGTCTCTCTGTGTCTGTGTCTATCTCTTTCGCTCTCTCACTCTGTGTGCATGTGTGTGTGTGTGTAAATGTATATCTTGCGTTGTCTTCTGTCTCCCCCTCCCCCTCCCTTCCCACGTCGCACATCCAGTAGCGGTTCCTCATACGCAACCAAAGCTACCAGCAATATACAGGGAGACTCTTGCTGAATACAACTTGCCGTAATGATTGCTATCAACTGCACCATCATCAAACGCACTTTTCGCATCTGCAAGGCTGTACGTCACGAATCCATATAATTCCAGGGGGTGCGCATATTGCCAAACGACTCTTGTCCATCCCTCTCTCCCCGAACTTTGATGTGTGCGTGCGTGTGTGCGTGCGTGTGTGTGTGTGTGTGTGCGTGTGCGTGTGTGTGTGTGCACGCGCGCGCGCGCATGCGTGTATGTGGTTTGTCAGTACAATCTTGAGTTAATCTGACAATAAATTGGTTTCAGTCAGTCAGTGTTTGTGGTGTAAATCTGATGTTTCATGATTAGCCTACTTCCGGAGTGTTTGATGATAACGAATATTTATCAAACGCTAAATTGCGCAAAACCTTATGGCGTACAATGTGAATGATCAGTTAAATATACGTGCATGCACACACGATTGTGCGTGGGCATACACACATACACGCGCGGGTGCCCGTACACACCCATACAAACACACACGCATTCCTGCATACACACACACACACACAAGCGTGCACGCACGCTTACATACACAAACGCGCGCACGCGTTCGCGCCGTGAAATATATGTTAATCGCGAAGACACAATTAAAACACCACAAGCAACAAAATTACAGAAACAACAGCATTAATGACGACAATAACAACAACAAACATATGTCAGATATATCCGCTGGCAGCCCATCTAGATCGTACGGGGGTAAATCGGACATCCACCTGGCTATGAGGATCGTTGCACAACCTGCACTTTCATGTCACTTTATGATCTGAGTATTTACCGTCGTTTGATGTGCTGCTCAAAAGAAAGTAAAGGATGAAAATTGGAGGGCGGGGTAGGGGCGAGTTGGAGATGAAAAAGGGGAGGTGCGGGAGGGGTGGGAGGAGGGGGGGGGGGGGGGGGGGGGCGGGCTAGATTTTTTTTTCTCACAGGGATAATCTTTACGACTCCATATTCCGGATTTATCTCCCGGGAGCACAGAAACGGGAGAGAAGTAATTCCAGTTCGCCATGCCATGCAGGCTTTTTTTTTTGCACGTGACTTCAACTGCCAAGTGTGTCATCAGATGCCTTGCTGCCAACTGGGGGGCGATAAGCTAGATCGGCGCTCTGCTTCATGTCTACTAACATCTGTTGCCTTTCAATACACGCACTGTCCCTGGGGAGAAGGGGGAGTTTGATCATAACCTTTGGAAGTATGAATCTGCACTACAACTGACAGACAAGCGATATATCCGTTTCTTTCTTTTCATGAGGGCAGGATGTGAAAACTCTTGACAGTTAATTCTTCAACCCACTGCAAAGATAATTTTGACTTTGACAAATTGAAGAGAAGTGGTCGCATAGAATGATTTGTCCCCCTACTTTTTGTCGGTACGTTTGTTTGTCCTCAATTTACTGTGGCATTTGGAAATCGAACCGTCTTGAATGAAACGGATGGCGATTACTGAAATCAGGTCTGGTAAGTAATTCGGTCTATGTCTAAGATTCCGACGAAAACTAGAGATGAATTTCATGGCCAAGTTTAGTTATTCAAACCGTTAAAGATCGCAGGTTACTGTCAACTTAATACTTTTCAACACCACCACATTGAGTATAACGATGGCTTTAACGAAAGCACTTAGTGCCTCCAAACTTGTTAAACTCGCGCACTTCGTCTGTGATCTGTTAACTTCGTCTGCTAAACCACGTAACATTTACAGTTATATCTGCTGAGAAGACATGAGTCTATATTCTAATATCTATCATGTGTTGCAGCATAATACTGAATAGTTGGGTACGGGAAGTGGGAGAAGAAGCGTGCAGATTCATAATTTTTCTGGCATTATAGTCATGACTTGGACAAAGGTTTTTTTTTTTTTTTTTTTTTTTAAGTCAAAGATGACGAAATTGGGAACATACAATTAAGCATATTGTAAACAACCATTCATTAGGCTACAAGTGAAACACATCGTTATCCCCATCCGCAGCAGGTATGTTTACATCGCCCGCTGCTACGGCTTTTCTCCGCTTGACCATACCCATCAAGAAGACACCGGTTAATCACGCCTGTACGGGAAATTCCCAATGGGTTTCTAGTCAGTCACCTTAACCACACGGACACGACAACTGCGCTAATCACGCTGATAGAAATAGTCGAGTTTTACGTCCTCACAGTGAAAGCTTTTACTGACATGTCTTTCATTCACGGTAGGAAATCAGGTTGGTTCAATTACGTCGGATTGCACCGAGGGCGAGATTAACGTCCTATTGGCCCGAAGCCCTTAAGGACAAGGTTCCTGCAGACATAGGTCTGCATATTTGTGGCAACTGCTGTCGCCTGGCAGTAGTGGGTAGTTTCAATGGGGGTCGTCGCATTTGTCTCTCAGAGCTCGTGTTCCTCTTGAACATTGGCTCAATTCTGGTCGTAATCTTCTTGAATGTTGGTTCAAGTTTGGTCGAATTAGTCTTGAACGTTGATTCAATTTGAGCTTGTTGGTCGACCGACGATGGGCGTCGGTGTGTGTGTGTGTTGCCTGCTGTCCCCCAAACATCAGGCTGTCTTCAGGACCACCGGGCGGCCTTCTTCCTGCTCGGGTGGCGACGGTCCTGTGGCGCGTGAGGCCGCCTCAAAGAGGGAGCAGGACGAGAGTCGCTGGTGCGCTGCGCCACTCCCTAAAACTTGGCGGGCACTCGCTGACTGCGGCCGAGATTGCATTTTTCAGCCCAACCCCATAAGGAGTGCCCCCATGTCTGTCACCCCACGAAGCAGCACGGTGTTTCAGGCCACGGTAGTCACACTCACACAGTGCTCCTTCGCCGATCCGCCGTCACCCACATGGATAGAAAAATGTCTGCGTCGCCCAAAACTGATCTATCACCTCAGTGACCCTCAAACGAGAGCTGCCACCTCTACCCTGGCGTCCACTGCTACGCCACACTCGCAATGGCACATTACATTGGTGTTCTTGGCGTCAAATAGAGCCACACCACAGTCCATAATTCTGTGGTGTTTTCGCCACGAAGGGTTCAAAAAAAGAGAATCCAACAGCACCCCCAAAGAGCAAGCGAACGGCAGTAAATGAAACAAAACGAAAGTATGGAGAGGAAGAAAGTTGCTAAAAAAAAACCCAAAACAAAACAAACCCCAAAACATTATGCAAACAGCATAAAATGTAGAGGACAATCTTTGAGCCTATGCTTGGGGATCCATTCAAGGGAGATCAAAAGATATTATGGAAACAGTCTGAGTGGTCAGCTCTGCTGTTCAATACCCAAGCGTTGTCAGCGGCTAAGAATTGTGCAGAACAACCTTTACTTGGATCTCCTAAGAGATGCAATCTCCTACTTATTGACTAAACAATATAATGCTGATCAATTTACTATTGGGGAAAATGTGTTACAGCATACGTGACTTGTTATTTTTTTTTTTTTTCATTTGATACTTGGTAATTATGCGCACTATTGGCTATCATTTATTACACATAATGCATTTCAGTTATTCCCCCACCCGGGAAAGTGGGGGCAAAGCTTGATTGTTTAAAAACAAAACAAAACAAAACAAAACAAAACAAAACAAAAAAACCCCTGAAATTTTGACAGAAAATTTCACGGATTCAGTGTATAACATGTAACTAGCGCGTTTGAGATCAAACGGAGCAAACGCTTTCCATGTCGACGCATAAAACGCTTTGTTAGCTAGGAAGAAAAAAGAAAAAAAAGAAAGATGAGGGAGCTGAAAACCACTTTTTTTTTTTTCAATGCATCTTCGTTCTTCCAGCCGTTCTCTCTCCCACCCGTCGCGTTGATCACCTGTAGTCCACGATTCAGGATGAAAGCCAGTATGAGGAGGATGAAGGTCTCAGGTGGTGAAGGATTATAAAGCTGTAGAAAAGCGCTCATGTGTGCCCGTTGTTCATTCTGTCTCCCCGCGTCCTTCGGCGGGCAATATTTTGAGCTCCGCAGGGGAGAGAACCCGAATGAGAGGCTGGTGTGTCTCAGGCATGCAGAATGAATGAGGGAGTCACATACGTCCTTGTTCCATTTTTCAAAATGGTTCATGAGTAATTGATTTGGACAGTACTTGCATGAGGACACTGAACACGAGGTTTTTTTTTTTTTTTTTGTTTTTCTTCCCTCTGAATCTCCTTGAGGCATCGCTTCAATGTTGCTCGTTCTGGCTTCCCTTAACACTCCGACACCCAGTTTTTTGGCCATACGCCACAATCAGCATTTTGCACTAAAACATTATGTAGTCCATGTACGCGTTTTGAGGCCTGTCATAAATTTGAGCCAGCATTTAATGTTAAACTGATAAATGAACAAAAGAACAACTCCCCACCAATTGATTCCCTTGTTTTGGCGTGATCTTCACCGATGGAATCACAAATAATCTTCAAGTACATGACCTCCCCTTAGTTGACGTCATATATCAGGCCTTAACACTCACCCGTGACCCTACCTTTGCGCCAGCTTGAAGCGCCCAAATAGTCCCATTCCTTTGATTTTAATCTGTCTGCTTGGAATCACCTGGCTAGTACTTTGATAGCCATATGCAAAAAAAAAAAAAAAATGAACCAACTTTCAGACACAAATGAAAATTCTCAAAACAATCAAATTGCGCTGGTCTATAAATACTCAATTTCTTGAGTAAGGCCTTGGCACATCAACTTTTGGTGTGTGCAGCCTGTGCCGTCTCAATCCAAGCACTGGTAGTCCACAGGGAATAATCAATATCAAGTCATTTGGCAACCCTCTAGAGGAGATCTTGCACTGCTGCTGATTCACATTGGTTGTGTTCAGTGTTGCCTGTTCCGATTTAACATATGCAAAACATAAAAACTACTAAACCCTCAGTTTCGTTTGTAATAATAGCCCAAGCCAATCATGACGAGTCTTCCGAGTCTGTCAAGTTTGGGAAAAAAGATCCATCCTGAAAAACACACAGATGGTATAAAACAGTCTATACATGAAACTAGTACACAGTGCATTATCCAGATTATTTGCTCTATGTATATTACAAATGAAACAGGGGAAATCCATCCTCAAGAAGAAACGACATACTTAGGCCCCAATTCTTCTCTCCCTGCCCCATCCCAATACAAACACACACTTGCGTGTATGTGCACACATACACACACATATGTGCGCACACGCATGCATGCACATGCACACATTCATCCATGCTCAAACCACACCCACACACTCACGCTTTCTCTCTCTCTGTCACACACACACACATGTATGCATGCAAGTGAACTGGCTGTTAAGTGTGGAAATCTATGCTGATAATTGACAACTGGAATCAGAGTTGTTAAAACATGGTAAAATTTCAGGTGGATTGTATGAAGAGTGTGGTGGATCAGGCAGCCTGCTCCATACTATGAGAGCTTGGTAAGAAAAAGACTTCTGACCAATTTTTTTTCTGTCTTTCTCACAGGGATTTTCAACTTTCAATCATCAGATCTGAAGCTAAGGTGAAGCATTGCAGAGTACATTTGGAGATCAGAGAAGAAGAGGGCAGTTACATGAAAACAACAGAACATGTCAAAGTGACCAGCAGCTGTGGCACAGTGGTTAGTGTCACAGATTCCTAGCTGTAAGGTCATGAGTTTGAATCCCATCAGAGATATTTAATTGAAGTATTTTTTCTGCTCCAACTGGCTCCTACCCAGGGATGAGTTTTGTTCCAGCTCAGCTGAGAAAACAGGAACCAAACACTCATGTTTCATCTGCTTAGTGTTGCTGAAATTTCTTGACAAACATTGTAGGTGTGCTTATCTGTCAGATCTGGTTGAATGCCTGGAAATATTATGTAGATAAGCATAGAGTACAGCCCTGTCCTGCAGACTCGGACTAGAATGGAACCCTATGGCATCATCAGCCTCATCCTCACCGATCGGCACTAAAAATATCAAATTCAGTGGCCCTTCATGCCCTGCTCTCATCGTGACCTCAGTTTTGGTTTCCTCTCTGTCCCTCGGTGAGTTCGTGTCAAGGTTGCCGGTATCAGTGAGCACATGGGGGATGTCATAGGATGGATGCGGTGACTTACTCTAGAGGAGAGACGGTCACTCACACTGGCTTCACCACTGAGCAATTATTGTCATCATTAAGGGGCTTAGTAGATGGCGTCCCGCAGATCTTGGATCAGAAGAGGCACCAGTGAACACCACCAAAGTGACTCGCAAAACCCAGCAAACAACAACAAAAAAACAAAACAAAAAAAAAAACAAAAAACAGAAAAAAACACACACACGAAGTTAAAAGTTTGTAGTTGATGTTGTCGGAGACAGGTAGCCATGCGTCATAAGGTGCGCAAAAAATTGGAGACGTGTTCAAACTGAGAAACTTGACGTTCCAAAAACACTTTCTAGAGTATTATGAGATTGTGTGCTGTTTGTGATATACATTTCATCACCCAAAATGACTGCATTTCGTTCCCTCTGACAGCAGCTATATAAATAGACATATATATCATACATAAAATGTTTACACATACTCTCATCACCCTGTTGTCTCCTTTTCATAACTGCTTTATTACATATCACAGCACATCTTTCAATTGTATAAAAGAAATGTTTCCCTGTTGATAAAACTTACTTTTGTCAGCAAAGTTATCACAAATATATTGAAATGTACAGAAGGTAAACAACTCATCCTCTTATTTAGTGATGTAGACAGCGACTGAACAAACTGGACGGACTATAAAAAACACAAATGATTCTTATTTCTGTTCTGTTCTTTACATTATTTTACAGAACATAATAATATAGCAGAGTCCCTTTTCACATTACCATATGTATAGCATGCAGATAAATTACAAAAATATATTTGTGCCAAAAATGTACTCATAACGATGGCTTTAACGGGTGATGAAAAAAACTATTACCAAATTTACAATTACTAATGCACCATTAGTACTGTATAAATGAAATCTGCCAAGACAAAAACCATGGACGGATTATAACACTGCATGACCTTTGTTGTGATACACTTGGTGAGGCATTACAAATGACACTTCCAGTGTAATGGGCAAATATAACCATATGGATAATTCTCTTTTAGCAATGATTCAGTCAATCTGCATGAAAAAAACAAACAGTTAAAAAAAGAACTTTCACTTCAAGCTCACGACATTTTAAATATTACAGATCAACTACAAAAAAAAAAATGAAATAAAAACCGAGGAATCCTGAAGAAATACATTAGAAAGAAACAATCCTACATCAAACTATCATTCTGGGTTTCTTAGAAATAGCATGAATCTGTCAACTTCTTGAGTCACATTCAGAAATTAAAAAAAAAAAAAAAGTGGATGGATTTAACAAACTTTGAGATACATGAAATTGAAGCAGCAAATCCAGTGAAAAATATCACAGTGTCAGCATGATTAAACCAGCAACACATTCAAACTCATGATTTCGATTAAAATCATGAACAATTCATGCTCTTGACAACACTAGTAGAAGAGCATACCTGTACATCACAGTCCACCATGATTTTCAGTGAAAATAGGTCATCAAAAGTAAAATCAAAACCCAAACAAAACATTCCTCTCCTAGATTATTAAAAACTGGCATCAGCAGACTGAAAAGGCTTTCTGACACTAGAAAAGATCATTCACGTACCACGCAGAGAATAAAATAAATCACTTTCTTCTGTGAAGAATCCCCACCCTTCCTAAGCTCTATCAAGCTGCAAAACCATGACAACAAAATGTATCCAAAATAACATCGCACAGCAGTGATTGGAAATGCATGAAGGAAGCCTCAGTGATGAATAATTACCATCAGGCAAAAAAAAAAAAACCAGAGATACTGGCAAAAATCACACAACATAAAACAGCTCCTCAATATCGCACGTGTCTCACACTTGCTCACAACACTTGTGTATCATGTCACAAAATCACTTGCATCTCTGAGAGCTCTGGTAGCATTTCAATGTCCAAAAAATGACTCCTTTCAAACTGACGTGCAACTTCCTGCTCGATCCTTCCATCTGATGTCATCTCATGGAGTGATAAGTAGTAGTTCCATTCCATCACTCTCTGTTCATGTGCGTGTAACAGATTTTCCTGTCTGTCACAAACCTTACGTATGCACGCTTGTGGGTTTTCTTTTTCTTTTTTTTTTTTTTTTTTTTTTGCAAAGTGCTTGAAATCCATTCAATGTTTGCATGATAAACATCGGCTGGCTCTTCATCATATTTTACAATGGTGCCTCAAGATTCAGCGCTTAAAAAGAGAAGAGTTCATAAAGAAATAAAAGCAGTCCAACAAAAGATCACCATCTTCACCTGCACACGGGTGGCAACAGTCAAAAGGATTTCCATCTTTTTTCGGATGCTATTAATTCTTTTAATAATTATTGATCGCCATTATCATAATGGAGCACTGCAGGCATATTGTCGATAACCCTTTGAGGCTATGAAAAAGTAATCCAAAAAGCAGCAGAACTAAGTGGACATCCTAATCATCCAGCTGACAGAGCAGGGCACATCCTCTCTTGACCCAGTGCTGAACCGGTTTGTCGGTGGGCAGCAGGATGGACAGGACAAAGTTGGTGGAGTGACCTGTGGTCGACAGCACACCCTTCCGCTCGCTTGTCTTGTACACGGGGCACTTGTAGCGCTTGTCTGATGTGTCGATCTTCTCCATCAGGTCGGGCATCAGCCACACCATTGGTAGGGGCTCGTTCAGGATCTTAGGAAGCTGCTCTCCCAGAATGCCCCTGTGGGATCAAAACCATGGTGCATGGTAAGATTTAAATGAGAGGCAGTGGCTCTGATGCTCCCTCAGTTAAATAATCATCTTGTTCAGACCTGTTTACCCTTGAACTGTTACTGATGTGCAACAAAAAAAAAAGCATTTCTTCTACAAAGAATGTGTACAAAATTCAAACTTTGTGTAAGATAGTCAGGTGAAAGGGGGGCTAGAGGTAGAAGTGGTTTTCAGTGTTTCATCCTCCAAATGGTCCACAGGCGGGGGATGGGCGAGGGCATTCACACCATTTTCACTTGTCATCATTCACCAGAGGTTTCTTGCTTTCTAGTAGCAACCACCTAACCTTGCATTCCTGCAGTAAAAATAGTAAAAAATGGGTTCTTCTAACACAGATTACCAACAAACCTGATTCATCAGCATAATTTAGCTCAAATTCATGTGAGCAGAGTGACTCATTGTGCAGTATCATCACATAAAAAAAACAAGATGCAAAGCATATAAATGTACTCCCAGTTTATCCTGAATATGCATGAGATATTCCATAAAGAGGAAAAACCATCTTGGGCTGGTGTAACCGTCAGTAATGGCTATTCTGGTAAACAACGGCCATCATCTGTGACCTATAATGAACAAACTTACAAATTTCAGAAAGATCGGCCAAGAACTTTCTGAGATTTTCCATAAAAGAAAGAAAACCATTATGGGCCATTAGTAACGTCTATAATGGTAAACTTAAACATCGGGCATCATGCGAGACCCTTAATGAACATACCTGTTAATTTCACAAAGATCGGCCAAGTACTTTCTGAGATATTCTATGAAGAAGACAAACCATTACAGACTGTTACAGCCATTAGTAACGGCTGTAACGTTTAAAAAAAAACATCAGGCATCATCCGTCACCCATAATGAACATGCCTACATATTTTCAGAAAGACTGGCCAAGTACTTTCTGAGATATTCCATAAAGAAGAAAAACCCATTATGTGCTGTTATTGCCATTAGTAATGGCTATAATGGGGTAAACTTAAACATCGGGTATCATCCGTAACCCATAATGAACATACCTGCTAATTTTCACAAAGATCAGCCAAGTACTTTCTGAGGTATTCCATAAAGAAGAAAAAGCATTACAGGCCATTACAGCCGTTAGTAATGGCTCTAACGGTAAACTAAAACATCGGGCATCATCCGTAGCCCATAGTGAACATACCTGCTAATTTTCACAAAGATCAGCCAGGTACTTTCTGAGATATTCTATAAAGAAAAAAAAAAAACTGTTACAGGCCGTTACACCTGTTAGTAATGGAATAACGGTAAAACTAAAACATCGGGCATTATTCGTGATCCACAATGAACATACTACAAATTTCAGAAAGATCGGCAAAGTGTTTTCTGAGATATTCTATAAAAGAAGAAAAACCATTATGGGCCGTTACAGCCATTAGTAACGGCTATAAACAGGGTAAACTAAACATCGGGCATCATCTGTGATCCATAATGAACATACCTGCTAATTTTCACAAAGATCGGCCAAGTACTTTCTGAGATATTCCATAAAGAAGAAAAAACCATTACAGGCCGTTACAGCCATTGGTAACGGCTATAACAATAAACTAAAACATCAGGCATTATTCGTGAACCATAATGAACATACCTACAAAATTTCAGAAAGATCGGCCAAGTACTTTTTGAGATATTCCATAAAGAAGAAAAACCGTTACAGACTGTCACAGACGTTAGTAACAGCTATAATGGGGTAAACTAAAACACCAGGCATCAACCGAGACACATAATGAGCATACCTGCTAATTTTCACAAGGATAACCAAGCACTTTCTGAGATATTCCATAAAGAAGAAAAAGCATTAGGCCCTTACAGCTGTTAGTAACGGCTATAATGGTAAACTAAAACATCAAGCATTATTCCTGCCCATAATGAACATACCTACAAATTTTCAGAAAGATTGGCCAAAGTACTTTCTGAGATATTCTATAAAGAAGAAAAACCATTACAGGCCATTACAGCCATAAGCAACAGCTATAACGGGGTAAAACTAAAACATCAGGAATCATCCGAGACCCATAATGAACATACCTGCTAATTTTCACAAAGATCGGTCATGTACTTTTCTGAGATATTCTATAAAAGAAAAACATAGAAAAACCGTTACAGGCTGTTACAGCCATTAGTAATGGCTATAACAGGGTAAACTAAAACACTGGCATCATTCACGACCCATAATGAACATCCCTGCTAATTTTCACAAAGATCGGCCAAGCACTTACTGAGATATTCCATAAAGAATAAAAAAACGTTACAGGCCGTTACAGCCGTTAGTAATGGCTGTAACAGTAAACTAAAACATCGGGCATCATCCTTCACCCATAATGAACAAACCTGCTAGTACAAAATTTTCATAAAGATCGACCCCCAGTAGTTTTTGTCTGCAGCGAGTGGAACACATTTTGACCACGGACGGACGGACACACAGACACATAGACACACAGACAGCATTTCTTCATTCCCATTCTAAAGTACTCCCTGTTCTATAAGAACTGGAAGTACAAAACGAGAAAAGCAAACTGATCCACTGAATCCTAAAGCTAGAAAAGATATTCTGGCACAAAAGAAAAATGAAAAATCATCAACCCTGTGAACTTGTAAAGTTTTGGAGGATGTAGCAACTGATGACTTCATTACAGCACTGCTCATAACAAACACAACTCAGAAAGTGAAACACTTTTAAATATTTCAATAAAGTTGGTAAAAAAAATAAAACAACTGGTTTTAACTTGAAAACAAAACCCTCAGCTGAAGAACTTCATTCTTAGAGTCTTTTTTGTTGTTGTTTTTTTTGAAGGATTACAGATAATAAACAGAGGTGAGTGCATACACTGTTCATGTATATGTGTATGAATGTGCATGTATGGGTGTGTGTACATGTGTACTCATTACATTTCAAACAAAAACTAATTTTCATTTTACATATCAAGTGGAGTACAAAACACCTTGCAACATCACCAGAAAAGCGGCACAGATCTACTGACTGTCAGTGTCCCAGCGGGATCCATCCAGGAAGAGGCCATGGATGTAGGCGCCATCCTCAGGGCTTCCCTCGGTCTGCTCCTTGCCCATGATCTGCAACACCATCAACATCAAAACCAGTTTGTAAAAAAGATACCAGGAAAGACAACTGTCAGGGTGGTCTGCAGGGTGGATGGAGCTGAAGCTCAAAAAATGCGTGGCAAGCTGGTCAAACTGACTCTCTCCACTGAATGGGTCTGAAGTCACAACAACAACTTCATACAACAGCATCAATTTAAAATGAAATGATGAAACTAAACACTTTCACTATTCGTTTTTTTTTCACTCAAGACAGCTCTTCCCCAGAAGTGAGTATGTCCAGGATTCAAAAGAGAAAAAACACAGTTGAATTTAACCCACTTCTTGGATGCGTTTCTGAGTGTTGCTCAAATTTCCTGACCAACACTGCAGGTGCCTGAATCTCTTGCACCTGGTTGATGTTCGGATATAATAAGAAAGGAAGCACAGAGACAAGAACAGAACTCTGTAGCATCATCTTCATCATCCTCATTGATTGTAACACTAACATGTCTCAAAATTTTGTAGCCCTCGACGTCCTTCACTTGTGGTGACCTCCACGTAAATGTCTTCTCCACAATTAGCTGGTGATGAGCTGGTTTTAAAGCCAGAAAGTTCATGGGTCAGCACACGGACAAGGTGACCACGTTCGCAAATAAGCTATCAGGTCATCAGTAAGGGACATAGTAGGAGGTGTCCTATCTACGCGGGATCATAACTGACATGATGGACATCACGGAAAAGATTCAGCAGCAAGGCAGTGTCTCCTCTGGGGGGTTGCCTCATGATGACTTCATACTTATTGCTCTCTGTAAACTGCTAAAAACTAGGGCTATGACAAAGCCATCTGACTTTGTCTGTTCATGAGGGAGCAGCTGGAATGAGCTGCGAAAGAATAATGCTAATGCAACTGGGAGGCAACAGAACATGAAACGGCAAACTAAAAGCAACAGAACGTGAAACGGCAAACTAAAATTTGAAAAAAAAACACAGAGATGTGAATCAGTTCTGACTGCACACCTACACTTCTTTGTGACATTACATGGGAAAACCTACATCCTGTTGGCAGTAGCCTTCTTACCCCTTTTGTCTTCCCTCTTTCATTATGATGGCCAGCCAGGAATTTCCTCAGTGAACTCATTTCAGACATAACTAACCACTGATGTGATCATGGGCAGCTTTTTCTCAGAAAAGATAGGCAGCTAAGAAGGGAGGGGAATGGAATGGAACGGTATACTGAGGAAAAAACAGAAGGGCTGTTGAGACAACTGTGACAATTTGTGTAAATAAAAACATGATGATGGGAAATTCAAGCAGGTGCTGGTGAATAAGATGATGTGATTAAGAAGGCAGCAAGTGACAGCAACTGGAAGGATGGCATACTGCAAAATATAACGAGCTGATACACAGGGACACATAACATCTGAACAGTCACCCTGGCCCCATCCAAACAACCTGGTAATGCAAGACCACTGGATTTTGATATTTCTACAAACTGTAACCACAATTACTACTTGTTCTACATTTTGAACTTACAAGCTAAATTCATCTTTACTAGTTATGCTTGGGACGCTCAGTTTGATGAAATGTGAATTGTTATGAAGTGGGATATGCAGAAGTTCATGATGGAATGTACTGCAGAATTTCATCTCTCATGAGTGCATCTGAAGCACGCTGAACAGCAAGTATGGATGAACTGAGAATTCATCTTTCGATATTCAGATTCTGCATCCACAACTTTCTTTTGTTAATAGAATACAACTTTGACTATCATACACTTGAGCACATTTCAAACAACCAGCTTTGAACTTGCTCTAAGGATGCAATATATTTTACCCCCTGGGATGGGGATGGGCCCTTGACAGTTTTACATTAGGCCTAATTGGAAGGAATCTTGCTATGGAAGTAAGTCTAGCTTAGCACCCCCCCCCCCCCCCCCCCCAAAAAAAAAAAAAAAAAAAAAAAAACAACAAAAAACATTTTTTAGAAGAAAAATGTCATACTCAGGCCAGTCTTTATTTTGAGATGTTCCTGTACACATCTTTCAAGTCGAATACATGCAGCTTTACACAAGCTAACCAAACCCACATTGAAGTCAAAGGCCAGTTTGTCGATGGGGATGGTGTAGCGACGGGCATAGTTCTGCATGACACCAGTCAGAAAGGCCTGGGTGAAGAAGAACCCGGACACCCAGAACTGATCTGGCTTGCCATTGTCGTACCACCCCTGCAGGAACAAACACAGGCCACACACACAGTTATGTTAGTAAAGGGCCCCCAAACTGGTGTTGAATGTTTTGTTTGTGATCGTTCGTTCTTTATTTTCAGGTCACTACACAGATTTGTGTTAGGTTTGAAATCATCCTCAATCACTAAACTTTTATCATACTGCTTCAAAAAAATGTAACAAGGCTTAGTCAAACCTAAAAACATAAAACTTGGAAAACGAAACCGAGCCCAGTAAATATTTGCCTTCTGCAGTGACCATATCGTTAGTTCTCAGCACAGGTTAAAAAGAAAATCTGAATACAATCTACATATACACAGCACACAAAAATAAACAGAAAGGGGCTCATAAGCACAGCTGCCATACAATCCAAGGACCAAGCTGGAAAACTGAAGAAAACTGTCTCAGAATTTTCCACGGCTACAAAATGATTCTCAAAATTTTCCAGACCAGAAAGGGAGAGCACTCACTAAATTTCTTGACATGGTCAAAGTGTTACTGTCAACATGATGTATAGAGCACCGAGTGGAAACTGCAGAATGAAAGATGGTCCCAGGATGCAAAAATCAGATTTTAGCCTAACTTAAGAGAAAAATTACTATGCCGTTGAACTAGGAAACAAACAAAAAAAAAAAAAACAAGACAAACATGACACGTGTCAACCCCTTTGGTCTTCTTTAGGCAAGCCAAACAACAACCACCACTTATCTCCTCAAACTGGGTGCAAATTGGGTGAAAAAGACCAAAGAGGTTGACACGCTTTGTGTTTGTCATGCTATTTTTTTTTTCCTTCGGCAGCACAGTAACTTCTAAGTTTGTTTTCATATTCCGCCTGCTGTCACCTCACTTTGAAACCAGTTTTTAAACTATTTAAGTGGGGACTGCTTTTTGCTGTGGACATGTCAGTCAGCTTTCTGTTGTTTCTGTGAGGAATCCCTGCAACTACTGAGAAAAAACTGGGCCCTTGATATTATCATGTTGCAAGCAGTTTGGCAGCCATCAGTGACTCTGTTACAAATTTATTTCTTTAGGCTGGAAATCCTAGTCTGTGCATGAAAAGTGGGGACTCAGGAACTTGGAAAAGTCAGAGGGGAAGTTTTCTAGACCTAAATTAAATGGCAGACAATTTTGCTAGACCTAAAACTAAAGGTGATTTTCAGATTTCATGCATGCCAGATATCCAGCCTGAAACCTGAAAAGTAGCACGACATATGGTCCCAGTTCCTGGTGGCTCATCTGTCTCTAAAAGCAACTGTACCAAAGTTACTGATTACGTTTCTTTTCACCTTCAATTTCTTTTTTTTTTTTTAACTTCCCATTCTGCTTTTGCTTATGCAAATGTTTGTTGTTGGCAAACCTGCATACCTACAAAAAGAGGTCTGTGGGGGATTAAAAAAAACGAACAAAGGAAAACTACCACATTCATTAAACCCAGTTCACTGACCTGCAGGAACTTGAGCCTGTCCAGGAAGTCGTTGATATAGGACCCCAAGGGTTTGAGGGAGGGGTAAGACCGCTTGGCCCACATGGCAGGCTGCTTGCCGATCAGCAGGTTGTGAGCCAGGGATTCTAGGTCGGCGGACATGACCACCAGGCCTTTGATGGCCTTCTGCAGGTTCTGCAGGGAGGTGCGGATGATGCTCAGCAGTCTGGAACCACCAAGACACAGCAACAGTGACTTTTTTCCTTGCCCTTTTTCTCTCCTTAACTTGATGAATTTTGATGATGAAAATAAAGATGTGAGACCAATCGTATTTTACATTTCATTTCACAAAATTTCCCCGAACAAGCAGAAGAGATAAGGCATGTGGTTCAGGAGTTTGAGCAGTTCTTTCAAACCTACTTCTGCTAAGTGGGTGAAAATCAAATATATGGTCTTCAGGCTGTTCAACAATTTTTGAGTATCCATGGGCCAAAAATCACAACAATGATGTATCACTTTCTAAATGGGGTTTGAACATATGACCACTCAATTTTCAGTCTGTGTCACTAACCATTGGTCCACACATGCAAACAAAATCATTTGTCATAAGCTTGCTTGAAAACATGACGGGATCCAGACCATTTTGCTCATAATAATAACATGGGATTACAATGAACAAGTCAGGCTTTGTTCACAAAGAATTAGAAGAAATATGAGGGTACATGTATTTCCTCAAAGAAAGAAGCAGTGCACATGAAACACCTAAACAAAGGAGCATGCTCTGAGGCATCTCTATGAAAAGAATGCTTTCTTTGTCACTTGTGATGTCCCCTTTACCTCAAACTCTCTCAGAGTTACTTTCTTTTCATTTTAAGGGATGCAGACAAAGTCAGGGGGAAAACCATAATTTGGCTGAAGTTCAGGAACTCATGATGGTTCAAGTTCCTTCAAGATAATGAAAGATAGTACAGCTGGATTGGTAAAAGTGGGCCGACAAAAATGAAGTTTACAATACCACACACACACACACACACACACACACACACAAACAAAATGCCAAGGGAGTGCAATGTGTATGAACTGCTATCCTTTCGCATTCTTACATGATCACTGTGGATTGACATTAATGCAAAGCAGAGGCCCGTTGTTGTTTTCCTGTTTATGTGTAGTGTTCACATCCCTGTGTATAATGGCTCCACATGCGTGACTGTGGCTAGCTGTATACAAGTGTCCTTGCTGCTCACCTGTTGAAGCGCTCCATCTCTCCTGCACCAGCACAGTGTTCATGCTCTCCTCATACACCACAGGGTATCTCTGCGTGGCCTTCTCTATGTCGTAGTTCTTGGGCAGCTGAAAAGCCAGACACCCACAACACACTGCACCATCCTTTACACTCTCTCCATTCCTGGCGGCTGTTGGGTTAGGAATACTGCTATTACTACTACCATTACTAATACTGCTACTGATTGTACATGGCTTGCCCTCAATCGTGTGTCAGCCCCATGTGCTCATATTCCATTTCCAGACTCCTGTCAGCCTGTCTGCCAGCTTGCTCAATTCCTTTCATGCCTGCCTGTCCAGGGTAGCACACTCATGGAAACTCTTGCAGGTGGAGGTTGCATGTGGCTTTGTGCCAGTCTGGCCTCCCCATTTCGCTCTTTGAGGCAGGTTCCCAGACTCAGTCAATACTAAGGCAAGCTGATTACAACCTCAGTCAATACTAAGGCAAGCTGATTTACAACCTTACCTAGGGAAGCGAGCCACCAAAGTGGTTGTGTGAGACCTCACTTCTGTGGTTAGGATGAAGGTTGTGAATGTGTATTCTCTACCTGGTCTGTTTTACAATTTTGTGTCATTGTGTCTTTGGGGCTAAATCATCTTCCATTGATTGAACAATTTCCCTCTTTGCTGACTTTTGTTTTTTTTTTTCCATTGCCAAAGGGAAGCAACCAAAAAACCCAGACTGTACCTTGCCCCAGGATATCAGTCGCGATGGCTTGCAGGGTCTCGTCACTCTTGCCCCCTCCTCCCCCACCACTGCCACCCTGGGTCAAAGCACTGAGTCAAACAGCAGACGCACGTCCTGAAGCTCTCGAGAGATGTCCACATTCTCGTGCATGCCAAAGACCTCCGGGTCCTGAGTTGCTGGCAGAGCCTGAAAGCACATGTAGTAGTGACATCACACCAGCTTCAAATCTGACGTAGGACAAGTGCTTTTTCTTTTCTCCCTAGTTTTTAATGGAAAACACATGATAAAAAAAGATACGACGCACAGTGTAGAGTTGGGGAGTTCAACTCTTACCCCTTCAGACATTTGGGAGCTAAATTTTGAAGGGAACTGGGTTATGACAGTTTACTGATAATAGAAATCATGCATGAAAATATATCAAAAAGTGAGAAAAATAATATCTTTAAATGTTGAATTTGGAGAGACTTTTGTAGAATCTGACTGCGAAAAATGTTTGTGACTGCTAAAAAAACAGTAACACCAGGAAAATTCCAGAGGGGCATGGGTCGAATGTAAACATGTTTTCACAAAAAGTAACAGGTAGGAGTTAACTACTTCTTCAATCTGATTTAAAACTTTGAAGTCAAAAGGCTTGTAGTGAAACTTCAGGAAAGTAATCTCCCTCTATTTCACTTTGTTTTGTTTGGTTGTTCATTCTTGTGTGGCCTCCGATCAGGGGGTCTTCTCCAGTGCCGCTCATTCTGACTTCCATCCTCTACAACCACATCCAGTCTGACTCTGTTGATGCCATAACACCACAAGTCAGCAGTCAACAGTCAACATCAGGTCCACTACAGGCAACTCAACAGAGCGAACACTGTACTTTGGCTGTGTTAAGCGGTGCCTGTTCAGATCTAATATGCACAGCTTGACTTCTGATTTTTCTTTTTTAAAGGCATTACTATTTTTCATTTGATTTGACTTTAAATGGGATTAGTGATAAGATTTTTTCTTTTTTTTAGATTTGTCCTTTAACTGATGACTTGTGATGGTTTGTAATATGATTTGTGGCTTTTTGATCAGTGCACAATTTTGTCTTAAACTTGCTTTCAGCTCTGATGTGCCTAGAATACAAACAGCATGACCTGAGAACACCACCAACGAAACCCCCATTGGGTGATTCCTAATCTTTACAAGACAACATAGAAACATCAGTTATTCACATTTGTGTGCACCACACACACACACGAACACACGCGCTTACACACATGCACACATACACACACAAAACAAGCACATGCACACAGTATCACCAGCTCAAGACAAACAAACTCACCTTGATGAACTCCACATAGTCATCATAACCACCTTTAGGAGGCACAGTGTAATTCCCACTGGGAGACAGTTTTTGAACTTAGGTTCCCCAATAACGTGGGGATTGTAGAAATCCGACAAGATGGTCAGAAGGCAGCGGCGATCCCAGTCGTCGGTCACACGCCCTCCGTAGTTGCACTCTCCTGTCATGTAGCTGATGGCATCGAATGGCACTTCATCATATTCATTGATAAACATCTGCACACAAAATGGAGGTGGAGGGATGAGGAAAAAACTGATGGGAGAGGAGTAGAGGGACAAAGGTGCTTACAATTGTCTATCATATTTGTGAAGTGGGTCTACAGTCAGTAAGCTCCCACGTAGGGGGACGGATGGCCATTTAATCTTTGTGAAGCAGAAGAATGCACCGTGGCAGGTTCGACTGAACCATGGATGCCACTATAAAAACGCTATGTTTTTTTGTTATTCATCTTTTTCAAAACAAAACACAAACTTTTCTGGATGTGAACAAATATCGCTTAGTACAATGCCCATGCCAGTACAGGCACTTTTGTTTATGTGGTTTACTATAAGAAGACAGACGCTGATATTTCATTGTGTTCCAAACTATACCAAGATTTAAACGCCACAAAACTGCAGATGACCTACAGAGCAGAAAGCAGGTCACTTACTTGGAGTTGCCTGATGGAGATTCGCAGATCTGATTCATTGAAGCCGTATGCAATATTCCATCCCAGAGGTCCAAATTTGCGACGTTCTTGCACCAGGGCATGGAAGAAACACAGGCCATACAGCAGTTTCTCAAAGTTCTGAAAGGAAAACCAGAACATATGTGAGCCAGTGTGGCTTTCTCTTTTAGTCCTCTGGCAGGCATGATTCCAGAGCGTAACCCCATAATTCAAAACACTTGGTGCAGTGAAGCAAAACAAAACACAAACACATTACACATGTCTGCTGTTCATCTGTTTTCAATCCACAGATCCCATCATCCAATTCATAAACACAATCTAATACATTTCACTCATACCTGAATGAATCTTTTTTTTTTTTATCTTTACCAAATTTCAGGTAGTATGTGGACACTTTAATCCATTTGTGTGAACTGAAATTTTGGCACATTCAATGCGGGCTAAATTGCATGAGACTGTACTCATGCTGCTAACCATCATCAAAATTTGATGAAAACCAGTAACACTGTTTCCGAATTACATAGATTCAGTAACTTAGACGGGACTGGACAAGGTGGGGGGGGGGGCCCTTCTCTCCATTCTTGGCCAGTGCACTTGGCAGTACACTGCTACCATCAAAAGCGATCTTTATTTTTGTCACCACGACATATGGGTACATTCTGAAGCATGTGGGACAGTCAGGAATTTCTAACATCTTCTGTTCCCATCAGGAGACAGGTACTGTAACCAGTCCATACCTTAACATTGTCCATCGAGGACATTTTGTGTCTGTCTGTACTCCATGCTGCAGAATGGTCTTGGACAGGGTGTCAAGACAAATGGCTGTGTCATTAGCACACCCCCACATACGCTGATCTACAAGAACTTCTGCATGCAACCATAAGCTAGCCTGGTGTAAACATGTGCCATGACTTCCTATCTGAGACCATAGCATGTATGAGAAGTGAGAACAATCTGACTGAAACATACTATTTTTAACCCTTTTCATCCAAAAGTAAAATTATGTATCACATTCTCCACATCATGCAATTTTCAAGCAGGGAAGGCAGAGAGAGGCTTAAGTCAGAAAAAGATCATCAATAAAAAACTCGATTCAGAATGGACAGCTATAAAATTTAGTGTGTTGGTACGGAAGTGAACTGAGTGTAAATTGAAACGAACTAATCTGTTTACACCGTAACAGACCAACAAAACCACACCAAACAAAAAAAGTCATCATGACCATGCTCCTCACACTTGTAGTTCCAGCCTTTTGCATCAAACACACACTGACATGAGAGTGCAAAGCAATAAGACTCACCCTCTTTGTGTAAAGGGAAATCAGACAGGCAAAACAGTTCAGTGCCCCACAACAGACGGGAGGGTTTAAGACATGATTTTCTCTTTCAGTGGTCTCTCTGAGTGCACACACACACACTGTGAGAGACTAGTGAAGCAAGATATATATATAATGAGTTAGATACCTAGGTTTTTCTTGTCAAGACTCTCTCAGAGTCCAACTCTTGCTTTCACAGAACATGACGGGTATCACACAACCGACTTCAGAAAACCCCAAGTGTTGCTTCATTGCATCACTCAACTGCTCACACAGACATGCTGTACGGTGTGGTACTTACCCCCTCTTTGCCTGGGCAGCCACCGAAGAATGTCTCATCACTGATAGGGTCGTTGAGGTAGGACTGCAGCAGGTTCTGGCGGAGACCTGTGGGTGGCTCATTGGTCATCTTCACCCCGTTCTGCAGTACTGTCACTGGGAACTGTTCACAGGTGTACACACACACATACATATATATTTATTCATATCTGCATTGTTCTATCTATCTGCCTATCTATCTTCCTACATATACACTCGTGCAACTATATACACGCATGTGAGAAAGCACATAAATACACAAGACACAGGGACACATGAAGACATGCTTTTATGAATACAAATACATACACATGCATGTACATCTAATTCATGTACATACACATGCATGCATGCACACATACACTTTGCATATTCATACAGTTTTACACACACACACACACACACACACACACACACACACACACGTGTGCTATGACCCATCACTGACTTTGGGAGAGGGGTAACTGGTGAGCCAGAGGCGAAAATCGGTGTGTGGGTGTTCTCGGCGGTGAAATCCTCACAGATCTTCTCCATGGCCGTCATCCAGGACACCGCCAAGTGGCAGTTCTGCAGCATCACCCATGTCCCCTCCTCCTTCGCCTGGCTGATCATACGTGCTGCGATGGGACCCTGCACCAGATACAGAGAAGACAGTGAGTAGTGTTCCACTGTCATTACACTGACAGTTCCCTTTTGCATGGTGTTGTGCGGGATGGGGTGGGTGAGGATATCCCGTCTCCTTCCTTCCATTCTTTGCATGGCCAGCCATACAGGCTGCGATGGGATGCTGCACAGTACAATAATGTTTGCACTGTACTCCGATGTATATTACTGTAATGGTGGAGCACTGTGTTAGTTGCTCAGTTCTCATTTGCTGGATAACTTTACCAACAGCAATCAGACACAATTTAAAGCCCACAATCAGATTGTACAGCATTAGAGTATACTGTATTGTAATGTCACTTTTTTTTTTTTCTCTCTTCATCCACCAATACACACTTGTCCACTATCGACAGATGAATTTTTTCCTGAATTTACCAGAAACAATAAGTCTTTCACTGCTAGATTTCTTCACAGGTCATTTATGCATAAAACCCACGAGCTTTCAGCATGTTGCTTTATCCCACAGACTATTGACAGAGACCTACAATGAACAGAGGTTGGTGTAATGGATGCTGATTGGACCACCAAGTGAACTTTGGCTTCCTCCTGTGCTGCAAAAAGCAGTAGCATATATTATGTTCTTGTCAAAAGTTTGTAGCCTCCATATAAACAGGATTAGTCACAACTATGAATTCTGGTCACATTTGCCAGTGCATATCAGAAAGTTACGCACACAAACTGTTGTGTGTGTCATCGTGTCATCGTATTAGTTACAAAATCATCAGCACTCCTGGTGGTTTTTCTGCCACTGCTGATCAGAAGTGTTTTGTTTTACATAGTCACGTACTATGCACAAGTCAGCTGTGGCCATCTTGACTATTCATTTCACACAGTCACGTACTATGCACAAGTCAGCTGTGGCCATCTTGACTATTCGTTACTGTGGCATTTAACAACTCCATCACCCATCACATTCTCCTAATCTGGCATCCTCTGGCTACAACCTTTGTCCAAAAAAAAAACACCCAGCTGGGGGACATTTCACATGTGACATACATAGCATGGCTGTCATGGAGACGTTCCTTGGCATGCATGATATGACCTTTTTCCACAAAGAGAGCCAAGCATAACAACTTTATTTGCAAAGTGTGTTGCGTAGAAGGCCATTTTGTTAAAAAATAATGAAAAAAAAAAAAAAAACCTTGTGACAGAAGGCTATGAACTTTCAAAAGAATCCTATAAGTAAAGCCTTGCACCCCCAAATCCCACTCATTCCCTGCTCTCTCTGTTTCCTCACTACCTACCTGACCCTGGCCCAAGGAGATGGAGTTGAACTTGTTGCCGGAGAACCCTTTGTCCTCAGCAAACTTCAGAAGGCTCATGGTAGGGTCAGCGCCGGGGGACAGGATGAAAATGAGGGGGGTGCAGCAGTTGGAATCGTTGTAGGACTGGCCAGGTCAAAGGGCGGCGGCTCCACAAACTTCTTGCCCAGTTTCTCCATCACAAAGTCTGTGATGGCCATGACAATCTGTGCAACATTGACAAAGACAGGCACTGACAGGGCCATCTATGTGTCACTGACAGCGGCCAAGCAAATTGTATCATATAGAAAAGAATACTGATATTGTGATTTGTGACAAAATGACAATGACATTGACTAAAACTTTTGGTCAATGCTCCTTTGTCTATCAAGCCCCTTTGGTTCCGAACCAAATCCCATAGAGGCTTAAATACTTTGCCTGTTTGCCCTCCATCAAAAACTTTTCTAAGCTGACTTCTCTTCACCAAAAGGTCAGTATTCTACAATCTTTTACATTTTTATAAGACGCAGTGATGGAATTAAAGGGAATACATGGCTGGCTACAAGGATAAGGAGCCCTAAGACTCCAAAATGGATGAACGTGATGCCAGTGTCTCTCACCTTGTCAGGGCGGATACAGCGCAGCACAATCATGCGCTGGAACTCATTCAGCTGAGTTTGCCAGGGGTCAGGCAGCTCCATCTTGTTGGGCTCCTTGGAGTTGTAGTACTCCTGCCACTTGTCCACGTTCTTCTCAAAGTGGTCCCTATGGAACACACCACATGCATGACCAGGTGCACAGGATGCTTGTAAAGTTTAGCTGAAAAATGTGCCAGAATTGGGAAACCAAATCTGATTTCTAGTTTTGCACTAAATAACATCAACAACAGAAATTGCATGGTGTGTCATGACTTACATTTCAATAACTGCATTGACTGACAGTAAGGCAGAAGACTGAAACAGACTACAGTATTACTGGAGACAGACGAAAACTGGAATCAATTTCTACTCTATTTTGTACAGTTAGACGCTTGTTTAATACAGAATGTAAAACAGACAAGTGACTTTTCCACAAACAGGTCTTCTTGAGACATCATTATGAACACAAACAGAAAAATGCAGAGCACAATATTCCTCCATTAGCTGATGGTAGAAGAGTCAAAGAGGCAGAGAAGCAGTACTCAATGAACTCGCCACTGTCATGGAGAAAGCAACAATGATGACATTTTGCTCAGTCATCTTCTTGTTGGAATGTGCAAAAGTGCTGCAGGGGTATCAACTCTGTGTGGCATTTACATCTAAGATCAGTCTTCGGCCATTTTGCTGATTATTGCCACGCTATTATTGCTGACATCCTTGGTCATTCCTTGGCCAACATTCTGAGCAGAAGTCAAATTAGACCGTGAATTGGTCAGTCTTAGTTTGGGTTAGCCAAGTAACTGCAGTTCAGAATCAATCTAGATAAGTTGGTCATTTTCGTTCAAATCGTATAGGAGACAGAGTCATACCTTAATAAACCAGAAAAGAAAAGTTCCACTGCATTTGCACAGGGACAATATTCTGCTGTGGAAACACAAACCAACCATAACAGTGACAGGAAAGAAGACATACACAACCACCAGCTGTCTCACACCACTGTCCCTGTCACGGTACCTGAACTTCTTGTAGTGGCGGAGGTTGGTCAGACGACAGATCTCATCCCAGCTCTTGTCCAACAGCCAGGTAGGGGCGGGGTTCTTTAGCTTGTTCTCCAGACCAATGCCCCCTGTCAGGAAGAACATGAACTCCTCCATGTCCAGGTCTTTACGAGCCCTGCACAGTGTACACAGCATATGTCACTACTGCGTCTGAAAAATGTGGATTTCAATCTTTCTTTCTGCCATTATTTTTTTTAAAGATACAGAAGTTATGCTCCTTGTAGATAACATGACATATAGCTTTATCATCGTGAGCAGCTGAGTCACAAGAGTATCAAAACCTCATATAAACAGTGAAACTGGGCAGGCTTTGACACTTTACAAAAGAGAACTTTCATTATAAAATGACATGCAAACAAGGCTAGATACATTACATAGTAAACAGTTAACAATGGCAGTCACTTTCGATCTCATCATAACATGAGGGTACACAATTTCACCCAGCATAACTAGCACTGGCTACAAAATTATGGGAGTAAAAGTGACCAAACTTGTTCACAATTAACTGATTAACATCACAGCCCTTGAGACTATTAGATGCTACTTTTTGATGGTCTGCACATCTCATGAGAACTCATATTTATGAGTGACGATCAGGCCATGAAGAGATCAAAAAGCACAAGAAAACACACATTATTGTGTAGTTGGATGTACATGTGAAAGATGATAATTATTTCATCAATACCTTCACAATGTAGTGTGATTTTTGTTCTCATACAGGAAAACCATCTAAACTAGTAATCAATTTATACACAATTTGTTTTAAAAAACTGTGCAGCTAATAAGTGCTCTGTACATTTGATTCCACTGGTTTATGTGAATTTTTCTTATTTTGTATATTAAAGCACTGCATCAAAACTGGTCTGAACAGTATTAGAGTAATATACATATTGTAAAAACTCTAATAGTCTATCCTGAGTGTTTAAAAGTAAATATTAACCACAACTTTTAATCATTTCCTCACACCAATTAGAGATAAAATGATTGAAATTTCAATTTTAGACTCACTGATATCATCTCACATGAAGTATTTAACCCTTAAAATACATTTACATAAACACCATAATAGTTTTTCTAAGTCTACAAAAACTTAAGAAATGAAGTCAAAGTCTCTCCACAATACAAGAGGGTTACATTCGCAAAATAATGCAGTTCACATGACAGTAAGAACTCCAATGGACAATATTTGCCTCCTATCACAAGCAAGAGATAAGGAAAAAAAGTTCTGAAACATAAGCACATTTCTTTAAAAGAAAAAAAAAAATAAGAAAACAAATCACACAAGTAGGTCGGAACCTATCAGATCCAGCAGGATGTTTCACACCAATCTCTCCACCACAATAAAACCATCACAGGTCCAACAAAAGGCGCAACAGGGAACACATCTACCAATCAACTTCTGTCACAGGCGGCAAATTAGGAATCACACAACAATGGTTTTGTCACACACACAGAGGTTAAAACGTCAATGCTGCAAAACATCAGTATTAGTCAAAACACCTTGCACAAGCTAAGGCAATGTCATAATGGTAATACAGACAATCAAAACCAAGAATTATAACTGAAAAATATGAATCAGATTCCGGAATAAGCATTTAAACCCTTCACTCTGCACTGCGGATGTATCCATGGCTCAGGGGTCATGGGAAAAGATGGGAAACCAGACACAAATGCATATCAAGAATAATTTTCATGAACAAACTTTTCTTTTTTTCTTTTTTTTTTTTTTTTGAGTGTTGGACAGAGCATTCATATATACCCACATCAAAATTTAAAGCATTACAGATCATTGGTAAACAGCATGCCAAAACTGAAAGGCTTTGAAAAAAACAATTACGTCAAGGGAGGAGGAAATTACAAATTAAGTCAAGGGAGGAAATTATAATTAAGTCAAGGGAGGAAATTACCATTAGGGAGGAAATTACCATTAAGTCAAAAAAGGAAATTCCAATTAAGCCAGGGAGGCAAAGGAAAACAAATCAGTCATTTTCTCATGAGCACTTGTTCTCAAACATGTTCCTAAGGTGGTTGTCTGATGGGGGAAACATGTCCGTTAAGGTGGTTGACTGATGGGAGAAATATGTTCCTTAAGGTGGTTGTCTGATGGGAGAAACATGTTCCTTAAGGTGGTTGACTGATGGGGGAAACATCTTCCTTAAGGTGGTTGTCTGATGGAGGAAACATGTACCTTAAGATGGTCGTCTGATGGGAGAAACATGTCTGTTAAGGTGGTTGTCTGATGGGAGAAACATGTCCGTTAAGGTGGTCGACTGATGGGAGAAAAATGTCCGTTAAGGTGGTTGTCTGATGGAGGAAACATGTACCTTAAGGTGGTTGACTGATGGGGGAAACATGTACCTTAAGGTGGTTGTCTGATGGGAGAAACATGTTCCTTAAGGTGGTTGACTGATGGGGGAAACATGTACCTTAAGGTGGTCGACTGATGGGAGAAACATGTTCCTTAAGGTGGTTGACTGATGGGGGAAACATGTACCTTAAGGTGGTTGACTGATGGAGGAAACATGTACCTTAAGGTGGTTGTCTGATGGGAGAAACATGTTCCTTAAGGTGGTTGACTGATGGGAGAAACATGTTCCTTAAGGTGGTTGTCTGATGGGGGAAACATGTTCCTTAAGGTGGTTGTCTGATGGAGGAAACATGTTCCTTAAGGTGGTGACTGATGGGGGAAACATGTTCCTTAAGGTGGTTGTCTGATGGGAGAAACATGTTCCTTAAGGCGGTTGTCTGATGGAGACGATAGCTCCTGATATTTATAACAGTCTCTGCATAAGCTGTATTTTCTTCAACTAATTTTTCCTCATTCCTGTCCTCACAAATGTCCACAAGTCCTCATAACTGCAGAAGGAAAATGAAAGAAGGAAGGTGTTCGTAAGAACCATTTTGTGTTAACATCTTTAATAATTCTTTTCAATCATTCCTTAACTTCACATTGACATTTCATAGTTTTTGTTTTCACTTGCTAGTGTTATTCATTTTTAGCAAAGCCAGGAAACCTTTTATAGTAGACTTGTATCAGACAGTGAAGAAATCATATTGCTCTCACATGATTTTCTGACCACACATTGCCTTGAGAGAAAGGGCAGGAAAAAGATCATCATGAATAACGTTGTTTCTGAACACTGGACACAACAATTTTACTGGACAAAAAAAAAAACAAAAACAAACACACAAAAAAAAAATTCAAAACAATCACTCTAACATTGGTTAAGCACAAGCTGGGCAGGGTAAAATTGATAATTGTATAAAAAATAAACAGAAGAAAACATGGAGTGTAAAACTACAGGCAAGCGTTAAAGAAATAATCATCTTTTACTTGTCCCCCCAAATATAACCTGCAATCAACATCATAATGAAACCAGACCAAAACCAGGCAGACAGCTTAGACACCTAATGGATTGGTCTGAACTTGTATAGACAGCTACTTTTGTATCTAACTTTGTCTGTAGTAGCCATTTTCTTCTGCTTTTGGCTGATGGTTTAAGCTAATCTCTTTATTTTTTTCATTTTCAAAGTGTGATTTTGTTAATTTCCAATTAAATTTTTTTTTCAGTTGGTCTTTATCCTCATCATCTTGATCTTAGTTCTGGGCCTGTGTACAATACCTGTACTTTGAGACTGCAATCAACAGTGTTGCTACTGACTACCTATGGCCAAAGTGTGCTCAGCTCTCATGTTTTGTCCAATATCAATGCAGACCTAAATTGAAATGTGCATATGTTGTCTGCCTAACAGACCAGAAGAAGCCAATGTGACTATGCATATGTGTGCATGGGTATATTCAGAATGTGCTGAGCCCAAACATGCCATGCTGTATGAGTTGGAATGATGTGTGCATTCTGGGCCATGGAGGTACGTGGCGCTGAATGTATTGCGCTGAGACTGAATGCGCTCTCAGATCTTGTCCATCAGCCTGCACAGTTCAGCACTAATGTCACTGTGCATGTAGTGCTTCAAAATACAAGAAATCCTCGTTAAAATATGAGGGGAAAAGTGCGGCCCAGTGGTAGAAAATCTGAAAAAAAAAAAAAAAAAAGAAGAAAAAAAAGAAAAAAAGAAATGGCATGATGAAAAACTGAATGCCGGTTTGAAGACGGCAAACAAACACAAATGACCTAAGCAAAGCAAACCATTTTAGGTTAATATGAGAATGGGACGTACATGTATTGGTCTCTTGGGAGTGATGTGATTGTGTCAATTTTTCATTTAAAATTCAGACAAGTAACCAACTTTTCTTGAATAATTATAGATATACTGGCCATGAGAAATCTCATTAAGTGAACAAGCAAAATAAGGCCCAATATCTCTAAAAAACAAATGTCACACAAAAACACCAGTACAACATGACAGAGGTTATCAAACTAGACTTCTGCTCACATGACAAGACTTGAGGAAGGGAATGAGGGGAAAGTAAGATGAAAAAGATATGATTCCCCTTCCCTCTACTTTTCAGCAAATCTATCCTAAAATGAAATACTGATTCACACAAACTACAGATAAAAAAAAATACTGACTGTCAAACAAAAATGGAAGGTGGAAATAAGTGTTTCCGCTCTTCTGAAAGTGAGAACAATCCAAAAGAAGACTGACATTCCCATTGTGCCCTACACTGTTTGGCTACTCTCCAACCTCAACCTTTCATTCTAAAATAGACTTGTGAAGATGCACATTTCTTCTAACAGTTTTCAAGGGAAAACTTGATCAAAGGCACAATAATGGGCCAGTAAAGTGTTCTGCCGCTGGAAGTTGTCAGTTGTTAGCATACACTCAAAGTGCATGCAGTAGCTGGGTTTGTTTTCTGCGTATGCGTGACACCAGCAGTTGAACTTCTGAAGACTGTGCACATGACTCACAACCCTAGGAACCAACAGAAGTTTAGTTCAGATGTTCAGAAGACAGGAAGAGAACCTCCAGCAGACACCACTCCCAACAGAACTATAATGCTCATGCCCATGATTTAAAGTGTGAGTATGAAATAAGATCACTGTAGCCACTTTAACCTTCTTCCAAGATTTTGAGAACCAATTCCAGAACTCAATATGAAAGCAAAGATGCCAAAGACATTTGTTCACATCAGAGGTCAGATGGATCACACCACTATGAACACATCCAAATTCTTTTAAGGGTCACATCTTCTGGATCACACCACTATGAACACATTCAAATTCTGTTAAGGGTCACATCTTCTGGATCACACCACTATGAACACATTCAAATTCTGTTAGGGGTCACATCTTCTGGATCACACCACTATGAACACATTCAAATTCTGTTAAGGGTCACATCTTCTGGATCACACCACTATGAACACATTCAAATTCTACTGAGGGTCACATCATCAGACACTAGCAAGGAAGAGGGTTGGGCGGGTGGGGTCAAAGTTGGGGGAAGGGGGGGGTACAGTTCTTTTAATTTTTTTATTTCTAATTGTCCAAAATGTTGCCAGGCTGAATTCACTGCCCCTCTCGCCCCCCCCCCCCAGCCTATTCCCTCCTCCAAAGTTAAGGGCAGTCTGTACAATTCCAATCAGAAAAACTGAAGAGCAGGGACAGGGGATGGGAGCTGAGGGTGGTTTAGATATCTCTGCACTCATACTCCTTCTTTCACCACCATTGCGGTAACATTTCTTCTTTTGACCTTTTTTTTTTCTCCTTCAAATCACCAATCACTTTTTTTTAACTGTTTTTGGACTGCATGAGATTAAATGAGAGGATGGAAGGTGACGGAAGAGGGATGAGGGATGATGGAGGTTCCAACCCTCCCTTATCTGCCTTTCTCTTATCCTTCCTGTCCCCTGAGCAAGTCTCAATCCCCCCACAAAACCAGGTTTGATCAAGGCATACACACAATATCCAGGAATATAATTAGGCTTACAGATACACACACTGAGCTCTTAAGGGCAGGCGAAGACCGTTAGTGTGGATCATAAGAACACATGGCCACACACACACACACACATGAACACACACAAGCACACACCTGTTAAGACACAGTGAAGCCAGCACACAGCAGAACCACAACACTCATCGAGTTGTAGCAGAAACCGACAGAAAGATCACAGCCACACTGTCAGCGACGCAACGGCTGTCACATTTCTGCCTCGCCTTTTCTGCCACAAACCTCAGGATGGAGGGGGCCGGGGTACTTACAACAGAATGTTTGCGCAGAGAACGAAAGAGAAGAGAAGCTTGTCTTTCTCAAAGAGAGACCGACACACATTGCAGTAAAGATTGTAGGTAAAGTGATCAGAAAGGTAGCGCAAGCGCCGGTCCAGGATCTTGGATTTGTTGCTGCAAAAAGGATCAGACACAAAGACATGGGTCATCATCTGTATCACTGTCATACATCAGGTTTGCCCGGCCTGTGCCTGCTGCTGCCTTGCCTCAACAAAAGCTGCCTGGCACACAACAAAAATGTCGGCATTCTGCCAGTAGCGAATATGATGCTTCTCTTTCAAAAGGCAGGGCCAGTATTTCAAGGTCTTCAAACTCCCTTGCGACACTTCTGATGTGATCTAACGGACGAAATTATGAACATCTGATGTAGCCTATATTTTTTCTTTCTTTTTTTTTTTCCCTTTCTTTAAAATGAAATTTGAACTTAAAAACTGTGTATTGTATCTAGCAAAACCAGAATGGAAACAGACATAAGCAACAGATAAGAATTCCTAGTTTAAAAAAAAAAAATAAGTAAAAGAACAAATGTAAATGGATGTATTAGGCATCTGAAGAAAATAATGCCTTTCAAAATCAAAGCTTGAGGGCAGTTCCATGCTTATGCGTCTGAAATTATTGTATACAATACTTTCTATTTTCAGACATAAGACAGCACTCTTCTTATTCAACTGTCACAAACTGCACACGCCAGACACTGTGCAATGTCAGTGTCTCCAGCTTCAGCTGAGGCAACATCATACTCTGGAGATGAGCATGCTCTGGGAGGATTTGCTTGTTGACACACATGAACATCATTAACAAACAAACATCAACGATACATCAACGATACATCACAGGGCAGCTGCCAACTCTTCACCGCATCAGCCAGGTCCTTAGTGCTTCCTCCAGTTAACAGCACTACCTTTCCTTTTCCTCGTCATAGCCCCCCACAGTTGTCAGCCAGACCAATCCCAGCCTCCAAGTTATTCCCTCATCTCAGGAAAACACACACACACACACACACACACTCAAAACAAAGCAAACCATCACCTAAGCCATGCTGCATCGCCCAAAGGGCAGCAGATTCCCAGGCACAGACCGTTCCACCCTGATTTCTGATCAAAGCAGGCACAGCCAGTGTGCCCAGCAAGGTACTTACAGCAAGAGGTTGGCACACACAACAAAAGGAGAAGACCAGTTTGTGTTTGGCCAAGAGGGAGCGGGCCACATTGTCATACAACTGGAAGGAGAAGTGGTCGCTCAGATAGCGCAGGCGCCTCTCCAGAATCTTTGACTTATTGCTGCAATCATATCTCATGGGTCACGGCAAACACGTGCACAGACACCACATGTGTTAGTGTCAGAGATGCACATCATCATTACTGTTGATACATTCATTATCAACATATTTTCATGTGTCACAGATGCACATCATCATTACTGTTGATACATTCATTATCAACATATATTCATATTTGTACAGAACAAACAATGGGGTTAACTTAAAGGACTCCAGTCCAGGTATAAAAATACTTCAAACTTTATCACCTTTCAGCAAAAAATATATGTACATAGAACATTTACAACCGCATAAATACGCACAAATATATAAAACCAAAGCACACATATAATAGACACACATGCATAAAAGCATGAAACACCAACACAAAACACACACAGCGACCTGCACACAGACACACACACATGCACGCACACATGCACACACACAAAAAGGACATATACATTTCTTTAAAAGTATCCTGCTGAACAACCAACCAAGCAATCAATGGCTCAACCAACTCCACATTCAACTCACAAACACACCTAGCTGCACAGCCAACCAAACAATCAATCACTCCTTCATCTCCACAATCAACTGACAAACTAACCTACTGACCACCAATCCCAAAACAATCAACTGACAAACTAACCTACTGACCACCAATCCCAAAACAATCAACTGACTAACTCGCTGACCCCACCCCACCCCTTCCTTCCCCCCCCCCCGCTAAACCCCCTCCTCCCCCTCAAAACTGACAAACAATCCAAAAACAAACAAACAAACAAAAAAGAATGTACTAGAAAGGCTCTCAGCAGAGCACAGACCTCTGCCATGGTCAAAACGGATCCAAGATCCGCCTTTTGATCTGGATCCAACCAACCATGCATCCACACTAAAAATCAATGAGTGTATGGTTGGGCTAGACTCCCATCTTTCTGCTGGGTTTTGTTTACAGTAGAAGTCACTTCTTGCAGAACCCTGCTGTGTGGGTCTTGGGTCTCCTGTTTGATCTGGATCTTTCGACAGGGAAACATACTGTAATCTGATTTGTTCTTGGGCCACGTTCGACTTTTTTTTTTTCTTTTTACCAATTTTGTTAACTCTAGTTCCATTGCTCATAAGTAATCCTGTTGATATGTAAAATGAACCAGCAAACATCGGTGAAAAACTCTTGGAAGTGGAAATCATTGCAGATGATCTCTATCATGCTTTGCTGATGAACAGGCTGAGTTGAAAATTCCAAAATCTGACAACCATGTCACTTGTAAAAAAAAAAAAATTAGAAAAAGAAAAAAAAACAGAAAGAAAAAGGAACAAAGCCTGGACTGACCTCTCCCTTCCATTACACACAAACACACACACACACACACAATCAAAAAAAAAAAAAGAAAAAAAAAAAAAAAAAAAAAAAAAAAAAGAGAAAAATCAACAGATTTTCACATAAGCAAACAAAAAAGAAAAGAAAAAAAAATCTGAATTGACCTGTCCCTCTCATTGTAAACACACACACAAACACACACATACCCCCCCCCCCCCCCCCCCCCCCCCCACCACACACACATCACACTACCTACCTCATCCCTGCCTCTTGTTGTCAATACACATACACAATAAAAGGGGAAAAAAAAAAAATCTTAACAGACTTTTCCACCTCCTGTCATCCAAACACAAAAAATGTCGACTGACCTGTCGTGAATGGACATGATGAAGAGGTTGACGAACCAAGTGAGGGAATACTGGTACATGGGGTCAATGTTGGGCAGGTCAGTCAGCGAGAAGAAGAGGATGGAAGAGTGGCGGGCGATGGGGACGGTAGCCCATGCGTGAAGACTCGATCTTCTTCTCTGTCTCCTCGGCCACCTTGGTTTTTTTGTGGTGTGTGGTGGTACAGCCGAAAAATGACACAGTACATGGAGAATGTGAGAACTAACCGCATCTTGTTTGCCATTAACTTTGTTCTGATGTTAAAAAAAAAGAAAATGGGGGTGAAAATGCATTAAGTGTTATGGCTCTCTGACGAATGCTCACATGCACACTCTAACTTACGATAACACTTACATACGGATGTGTACATACATATACAAATATGTGCATACAAATAAATGCAAACAGGCACACTAACACACACATATGCTCCATATGTTTCTATTGATTATGCCCCACTTTGTTTGTTCAATATTACAATCAATAAAAGATGTTCAATCGAAAACCACAAACATACACACACATATGCACACACACACACACACACACACACACACACACACAAACACAAACACTTTCTCTCTAAAACACACACGCTACCCTAACCCCTTCCTCTCCCCCTTTCCACTACCCCACCCCCTAAACACACAACATGGTGGCTTTCCATATCTTCCTGCACCGACCTTCTGTTTCTTGGAGATCTCGTCGGAAAGAACCTTGGAGGAGTCCAGCACCTGGATGGCGCTCTCATCCTCCAGGATGTTGCCCTCGGAGGCCGACAGGGTGTGCAGGATCTTGTCCTCAATCTCCTTCAGCTGCTTGCGGTTGGCTGCGCTTGTCACGATCAGCGCCTGACGCTCCTCTTCCAGCTCTGGCCTGAGGGACAGCCAATGAATAATTCAGGTTAAGACTGGATTTTTTTTTTCTCTCTCTTTTTCAAGCATAGTATGAACGTTTCTGGTCAAAACTAGATTTCTTTTCTTGTTTCTCTCTCTCTCTCTCTCTTTAAGCATAGGTGCCAGCCTTCTGGAGTGAAACTTTGGGAATCAGGAGATGACAGGAGTTGAGTGGGCTGAGGTGGGGCAAGTGGGCTTTTGACTGAAAGCATTTCTTTCTAACACCCTCACGTTTCAGTTGACAAATGTGCGAGTTTAAAATGAAAATACATTTTCCATACATACGATTGCCAATCTGCACATATCATTTCAACTTTATTTTGGAACCCTGTGTCCCTATTTTAAAAAAAAAATGACTCCCACCCCCACTAGCCATGTTTTTACACAAAACTTGGAAGTCTGTATTTTTTTTTGCTCACTACATATGGGATTTGGGGAATGATTTCTAACGTTTTGGAAAATGCCAGAAAAATTCAGGAGGGTTGGCGGATATGGGGAAGGCTCCCATGAAGGAAAAACAAACGTCCTTGAAAAACTATTCAGGGTGTGGGTACAAGAACCCCTCCCCTCTGAGTATCATTTTGAAACTCTGAATTAAAAGAGAGGCAGTCTGATGGCAATCCCAGAGTCAAGAAGTGATATGTCCACTTTCTGGCCCAAGTGATATGTCCACTTTCTGGCCCAAGAGACACTTACCAGTACAGCTGTTATCGATCTCACTTTTACAACATCCAGCCAACACACAGTGTAACAGTGTGACAGTAGTTTGCCTTCAACTGCAACTCAAGTCCAAATTGCTACTCCCTCACGGCAAAAGGTTCCTACCTTTCCTTGGCCACAACAATGCCCAGCAACTGATCCTCCAGACCCTCGGGCGTGATCATGAAGTTGAGCAGAGACACCTTGGTGGACAGCTCGGGCAGGTAGTGGGGGTTCCTCAGCTTGGTGGTGATGTAGAAGCGGAAGTCCTGGGAGTACTCTATCACGTTGTCACCCAGGCGGATCATGTCCACGCCAGCTGTATTAGGATCGACAGGAGAGGGGTGTTTGTTTTCATTCACGAAGGAGGTTGATGATGATGGTGACAATGATGACAAAGGTGACAGTGACCATGATAACAATGAAGATAAAGAATGAAAGAAAAGAAGAAGAAGAAGAAGTAGGAAAGACAAAGAAGGAGAAGAAAGAAGAAGAAGAAGAAGAAGAAGAAGAAGAAGAAGTAAGAAGAAGAAGAAAAAAAAGAAGAAGAAGAAGTAGGAAAGACAAAGACAAAGAAGAAAGAAGTAGAATATGAAGAAGATGAAGAAGAAGAAGAAGAGAAGAAGAAGAGGAAGAAGAAGAAGAAGAAGAAGAAAGAGAAGAAAGAAAAGATGATGAATTCGAAGAAAAATTAAAAAAGGCAACGATGAAGACGAAAAAGGATAAAGATCATATGACAAAGAAAAGAAGTTGTAGAAAAAGAAATGGAAGAAGAACAATGATAATACAGATAATAAAAACCATTTCCTTAGAACATTACGAACTGAGCAATGTGTCAAACAAAACTAATGTTTGGGCCCATGGTCACTGTCAGACAACTTTTCCTCAGACAAATGCACAAAGGAGCATTCTAATAATTGTGCAGACTTCACAGGTTTTAGTAGATCCCCATTGTACAAATCATAAATGTGCAGACTTAACAAGTTTTAGTAGATCCCCATTACACAAATCATAAACAACAACTTCATTAAAGACGCAAACAGCCAGAGCAGCAATAGGCATTCTATGCGTAAAACTAAGTAGCTAAAAAAAAACTTTGTGAAATAATCCTAAGAATCAGTGTAACATGATTCAATTCATCTGCACACATTCACCAAACTACCAACCCAGTTCACAGCACTGCCCCTGCCTTTCAAGAAAAGAAAAAAAAAAGAAAATGAATGAGAGAGAGAGAGAGAGAGAGAGGGGGGGGGGTGGGGTGGGTGGGTTTAGAAATATTCCAAAAAAGTGTCACCACTCTCACCCAGATCATTTTTGTGGAGCTGTATAAAAGATGTTTGTTAAAATTTGATACACATCCCTACACACACACTGAGAGACACAGAGAGACAGAGAGAGAGAGAGAGAGAGAGAGAGAGAGAGAGAGAGAGAGGAGAGAGAGAGAGAGAGAGAGATGGAGAGAGAGAGAGTGAAACAGAGACAGAGGCAGAGACAGACTGAGACTGAAATAGTCAGACAGATAGGCAGACTGACAGATAGATGAACATGCACACTGTCAGACAGACAGACAAAGACAGAGAGAAGAAATGAGACAGACAGACAGATATAGGAAGAGAAGTAGAAAGAGGGATAGACAGAGAAAGAATGAAAGTTGGAGGGGGAGGGGGGGGGGGGGGGGGGGGGGGGGAGGGAGAGACAGGGAGAGAGAGAAGGGATTACAATAAAAAAATTGATAGTACAGAGACAACATGGGAGGAGACAGGCAAGATGAACACAAGATATCACACAGACAAATAGACAGACAGAAGATGAAAAAAAGCAGAAAGAAAGGACAAGAACTGCCAGAAAAGAAAGGCCGAAGGAAAACAGCTACACTATCAATTCAACACAACTGAAGCCAAGCAGTGAGAAATGATGGCATCACACACACACACACACACACACACACACACACACACACACACACAACACACACACTCTCTTTTGCTCTCTCTCTCTTTCTCCCCTTCTCATTCAGACACAAAACCTTCCAAAACACAGGTAATTTAAAAGAAACAAGCCCACACCTCCATGACAGTTCCCCCCCCCCCCCCCCCCCCCCAAAAAAAAAAAAAAAAAAAAAAAAAAAAAAAAAAAAAAAAAAACCTGTGACTCAGTGATTCACCAGGCGAAAGGAAGTGGAGAGTGAAACGCAGGACTTAACTCAAGGCGACAGCATTAAAAACGATACACAGAACAGACGCCCAAATCCACCCATCACGTCTCTCCCCATCCAGTTTCAACTGCTCCCTCCCCTCTCCCCTCCTTGACTCCACTCATACCCTGTACCTCTGGTAAGCCACTGGCTGAGCAAGCAAACAACTGAACCTAGCTGATATGGACAGAGGTGGAAGAGGGGCTCATAGAAGTGCCTTAGCAGATGCCTGAGCTGCCCATCAGCCCAACAAGCTCGGTCCAAACGCCCGTCTCTAACCCCAACGCGCTGGATCAGAGAACAAACCATCGCATCATTTAGCCACCTTGGCTTATTACTCCTGAGGACTGCGTCTACAAGTGCTCATGGAAGGTGAAACTTGAAGAAAATCTATAGACAACACACACCGCGTGAAGCACAGTGATGCGCAGAGAAATGCAAAAAATTCCAATCTAATCTAGCTCGAAGCCCTCCTGCCCACTGTGTCGTTGTGTTCTTTTGTAGCAGACCTTAATGCTCACAGTCTATGGCACAGGGAAATGGACACAGACAACCAGGAGAACATAACGTGTGCATCCTCACTGCTCATCTCATGACTGAAAGGTGTGACTGGCATGAAAAGCTACTGCACTGTTTATCTGGATATCGTGGGAGGGGTAAGGGACGGCTAAGGGACGGGGGGGGAGGGAAGAGAAAGGGAAAGGGAGAGCAGGGAGGTAGGAGGAAGGGGCTGTTGGGGAAGTGAGGAGAGGAGGTGGTGGGGGGGTAAGAGGGAGAAGAAAGGACTTAATTGTTGGGATGGAGGGACTGGTGAGGATCCAGGTGTACAAAACTCAAGTTAAAAAAAAAAAAAAAAAAAAAGGAATGGAAATGTGTCCTACCAAAAAACATTACATATCAAACTTGCTTTTTGCACTAATAATATATTCAACAGCTTAATAAGCTTAATATCCCTTCATCCCCCCTTTGCCCACCCCCTCCCCCACACACACACTATCAAACATGGAAATGGCAATGCCAAACACATACTACAGTTGTGCCATGCACATTCTAAGTGAAAAAAAAATAATGGCATTCTCATGCAGTCTACAAATCAGACTGAAGAGCCACAGTCTCAAGGGTGTCACAGTTTTTTCACACCCAGTGAAGAGAAGATGCGTGACTTTCAACTGCCTTTCCCATTCCCATCTTCATACTTACTTCGAGGAGTCCTTTTTCGCTCCTCTATGACATCATATTACATGGTTTTTATATATCCTATCTGTTATGGCTACTTAATCATAATTCATGTTTTGCATCTACTAGTACTTTCGATAAAGGTGTAAAGACCACAGAATTATCATGAAAAGTAACCAGAATGTCAAAGTTTATTACTTATAAAGTTACGAACAACTAATTATGGTACCTTGATTTTGGCATCGCATTTAATCTGACTGTATGTGTAAACGTGATGACACAGTGTTGAAATTTCACTCAGTTCTGAGCTGTCTTGAACTATTTGCAATGTGTAACATTACTGAAATTAGACTCATTCATTTCTAGCAGCCTGCAATGGCAAGTCTATTCTGAACAATTTTGGCTTCAGTAATGACATCTGCTGTAATAACCATATTCATTCTCAGCATATTTTCCATGTAATATGCTGGACACTTTTTTCTTTTCTTTTGGAAACTGTATTCAAACACAATACAAAATAATCCAAATAAATGCTATGCATTTTCTTCCTTTCTTTTACAAATTGCATTTAAAACACAGCACAAAATAATCTTAATCCATATGGGCCTCAGCTATTCATACAACAATTCAAACAATTTGCAAGACTCAGAAAAGGGCTCTTGTTATTTACAGACTGATGTTGCTGGTATAAACATGTATTAAACAGAATAGGTAATTAAAACAAAATCTTTCTTTTCCTTACTTTTGTTTTTTTTTCATATTTTCTTCATTAATTCCTGAGTTGAAAGATGTAAAAACCTAAAAGTGAGTTGCAGACGAGATACACATACTGTGCGACCTACCTGGGGACCTCCAAGTATATCTGACATAGCTACACAGAAAGACACTGCAGCTGTAGTTGACATCCCATAACATACGTCACAGAGGCATGCCGTTTTTACACACTAGAAACTTCGACCTGTAAGCTTATCAACAAATGCAACACCTTTTTCTCTCCTTTTCTTATTTACCTGTAACCTTTAGCCAGAAAAGCTCCACTAGCTTTTAAATAGAAGAAGTGTGAAAGGTAAAGGAAAGAAGTTAAGAAAAAAAAAAAAGAGATGAAGACGAGGGAAAAGTGTAGAGGACAGCACAGATGTCGATAAAGGGAAAGAAAAATGAAGACAGGGAACAACAGACTCACTCCGCCCCTCCCCAAAACAAAATATAACAAAAAGCCCCCCAAACTTCAAAGCTTCTCCTGACAGCAACAGTCTCATCTTAGACCAATACACAGGTACACCGAAATGCCAAATATATCAATAAGTATGGTAAAACCACTGTCTTACAGCATGTGGGAAGAAAAGATAATGCATTCTCACAATCATTAAAACAAAAGAAAAAAGCACTGTACACAAGACAGAGATAAGAAAAGGTACATATCAAAACACACATTCAGTGAATTTTCAAAATACAGAATCATACACATTAAAAAAAATTTAAACACGACATTTCATGACAGAATTTACTGACAGAGTCAAACACTTGAACATTGACCCGCTGAAGTAAAAACCCCTACCTTTAGAGATCTTTTGTTGTTGAAATGTTACTGTCTTCATCTTACCTCTCAATTCAGCCTCCCTCCCTTACTGAGAGTACAAACAATTGTCCCAAGTGTGACGATAAATACAAAGTTTAGAAACCTACACAGAGAAACCTCCCAAATGAAGAACCTCTAAACAACCAGCTGCTGTGTGAAGCACAGGCCTTTGCACACAGGGGGTTGATTCATCCCTTCAAAAAAAACATTGTTTTTTTTTTTTGTTATGCGGCGACCAATGATGGAATCTCACACAGCAGTGTGTAATCCAGCCTGTGTCAACTGGTAGTGCGCACGGGGGTCTTGGTGACCTCGTTACCGCGCGGGATAAAAAGTGCAAAGTTGCGTTAACTGTGCCTGTTTTACATCAAGCTTGCTGGCGACACAAGATGTGTAAAATGAAAAATTCTTTTTCCCGTGCAAGAGCAGTCTCTCAAGTGAGTTTTATGCCCCTTCTTTTGGCTGTTTAAGCGCGGGGGTTTGGTTACTGTCAGCCCTTTTCTCACCATGCCACCACGAAGAAAACTTAGCACCTTTGACAAAACCAGGGCGATTGCGTGGATACAAGATGGCATTGCAAAGGCTGAAGTGGCGCGACGACTTGGTGTGCATCATTCAGTTATTGTTAGACTGAATCAGCGTTTTAGGGCGACCAACAGCGTTGAAGAGAGGCCACGGTCAGGTCGGCCTAGGCAGACTACTCCCAGAGAAGATCGTTTCATCGAGAGGCAGGCCCTATTGCAGCGGGATACCACTTCCACCAGCATCCAAAGGCAGCTTCGTATGGCAAATAACACCATCCTCAGCCGTCAAACCATACGAAACCGTCTTCACCACTTCGGCCTCAGATCATGTCGCCCAGCTGTTCGACCACGACTGCTAGCAGCCCATAGGCTGGCTCGCCGAGCTTTCTGCCATCATCATGTGAGATGGAACCAACAACAGTGGTCCCAGGTCCTCTTTTCAGATGAGTCGCGGTTTAGTCTTGAACACAATGACGGCCGAACTAGAGTTTGGAGGCGTGTTGGTGAACGTTACATTGATGCAGCTGTTCGCCAGACCAGGGCCTTTGGGGGAGGATCTGTTATGGTATGGGGTGCCTTCAGCCTCCACCACAAGACACCACTCTACCATATTGATGGAAACCTCACAGGCATCCGCTATCGGGATGAAATCCTGGCGCCTTTCGTTGTTCCGACCATGCAACGGATAGGACCCATGGCAGTCTTCCAAGACGACAATGCTCGGCCACATAGGGCCCGGGTGGCCGAAAACTTCATTGTGCAGGCCGGCATCAACAGGATGATCTTCCCGGCGTATAGTCCCGACCTCAATCCCATCGAGCATATGTGGGATGAGTTGTTGGGGAGACGTGTGAAGGAGAACCATCCTCCTCCCAGAGACCGCCAGGATCTCTTCCAAATGCTGCAACTGGAATGGCAGAGAATCCCTCAGAGGGTCATCAGAACACTGGTCAACTCGATGAGGAGTTGCTGCGTGGAATGTCTCGCCAATGGCGGTGGCCACACCCACTATTGAAATGATTTTGTGAACTGAACAGATTTTGCGAACTTTGATTTCGACCCATCCTCTGTTTAATTGTCTGTAAATCAACAACCGTTCATTCGATCCCAATGAAATTCAATGTACGTTGGAACAAGATAATGAATTAAATCTGTTCCTAATTTCAAAATCGTGGCTTTTATATTTTGGAAATTATGCGGGTACATGTAAACTGTGCTAACTTTATGTGACTAGTATATTATAAAAAGTAGCATAGAGTACAGCCCTGTCACGCAGTCTCAGACCAAAATGGAAATCCATAGCATCAACTTTATCATATCATTCTCACTGATCAGCATAAAAAAAAAAATGCCTCAGGTTCTGTGGCCCTTCATGCCCTGCTCTCATGGTGACCTCAGTTTTCATGTCCTCTCCACGTCTGTGACCTTGGTTTAGTTCTGTCAGGGTCACTGGTATTAGCGAGTCCATGGGGGCTGATGTTGGATGGATGTGGTGGTCCCACCAGGGGGAGAGCTCACTCAAGCCAGCTCCATGACTAAGCAATTATTGTTGTCAGTATGGGGCTCAGTAGGTGGTGTCCTGCGTATGCTGGATCAGAACAGGTGCCACTGAACACCACCAAAGTGACTCGGCAGCAGTGCAGTGTTTCCTCCGGTGGGTTGCCTCTTGGTGATTTGACACTGACTGCTCCCAGTTGATTGCTAGCGCCCGGGCTGCAGTGGGACCAACCGGGCTGTGGCTGTGGACGGGGTGTCGGGCTGACGGGCTGACCGGGCTGTGGCTGTGGACGGGGGTGTCAGACTGACCGGACTGTGGCTGAGGACTGGGTGTCGGAATGAGCGGCGTGGGTGCACTACCACTGTGGTGGTACAGAGGTTGGGACAGCAAAAAGAAAAAAAAAACAAACAAACAAAAAAACCTCTCCACATAAAGACTCCTTCCCTGTAAAGACTTCTTTTTCTGGAAGATTTTTCACTTTGTTGATACTAGGTTTACCTCCAGACAGAGGAGAGAGACAGACAGAGAGAAATGAAGAGTGACAGAGAGAGAGAGAGAGAGAGAGAGAGAGAGAGAGAGAGAGAGAGAGAGAGAGAGAGAGAGAGAGAGAGAGAGAGACAGAGACTGACAGACACAGAAAGAGACAGAGAGAGACACACACAGAG
>JADBJO010003047.1:105000-112500 GCA_016801955.1 Conus betulinus | reverse complement strand
ATGCTTTATGCTTCATGATGTCAACACAACAAAAAATGCCAACTGAAATTTATTGTTGGGAACGTCTTTCCTTCATGATGGGAACAATCTGGAATGTTTTGAGAAGCTTTTTTTACTCTCAGCAGTTTCTGACTGGAAAACTCATGATTTCCCATTGCAAGCTTTCCATTTCAGGTTGATTAGAATAGGTGCTGGTACATGACAGTTTTGAGCCTTTCACTGGCAAATTTTATCCATACATATTGACTGGATGGATACCATAATCCCACTTCAGCTGTACATGCTGTACAATACCGGCTGTCAGCTAAACTAAATGGGCAATAACTCACTCTTTTCAGACTGACTCTCATAGAGTGATTCACCCTGACTGCCATGTCATAACTGTTCACCTGTCCTTTTATTAATCAGCTTAGCTTGGACACTATTTTAATTGAAAAAAAAAAAAAAGATCTACGCAACACTTTTATGCTCTGCCTGCCCTAAGGTTATCAAGGCAGGTGATCAGCATAGGAAGGCCAGGCGCTGAGTTTACTGAAGCTATTCTGAAGGCTGACATAAACCACTCGCAAATCTCAACACACATAGTTGTGAGAGTGTCAAAAAATTAGAACAGACAAATTGTAAAAAAAAAATCAGGACAGGGTTGCCTGTGTATGTTAGCACCATGATTCAATAAGAAACCCTTTCATAGCTAAGAGTAATTTTGACTGATAAACTTGTTGCACATTTCTTGAAAGCACATGAACTGAACTCCAGACGACAGGAAACGACGCCCCCATCATGACTCTCACTGACAGTAATGAAAAGGTCTTTAGAACTAGGCTAGAATATCTTAGAAATCATGACTGCAGCCTCTCTTCTCCAAACACGCAGAACGCAATTTTCATAAGTGTACACATCATACCATTTATGCTGGCACAAACATTTATAACAGCAACATTGATTAGGGTTCAGCACACATTGTGAAAAGTCACAACTGGATAACCTGTAGATGAATACACAGACTTAAAAATCTCATAGACAAGTATGTAAGCTATTTGTGAATTTAATGCTTAGGATAAAAATAAAATGATAGTAACTAATGATGATGGTAGTGACACAGTGCATGAATTAGGTACACCAGAAGCCATTTACAACAACAAAAAATTAAGTGAATCCCATATGATAAAACACAATTGAAAAAAAAAAGAAAAAACATTACACATTAAAACATGTATCATGATATTATGGCCTAATTTCAAATGAAGTCAGACCAACTACACAAAACAACAAATGTGACTGCTCTTCGGCCAAACGCGAGTTTTGACACACCATTAAAAAAATTTTAAAACACACACACACACACACACACACACACACACACACATCCATGTGCACACACACCATATAACCTTTCCCCCACCTTCCTGAGCGCAACACACAAACCCACAGACACACAAGTGCACACAATATACCACTTTCCCCAAACTTCCCAAGCACTCAATTATATATGCACACACAAGCATGTACACACAAACTCACACACACACACACACACACACACTCACACACACACACACACACACATGCATGCGCGCGCACGCGCACACACACACACACACACATGTGCGCACGCGCACACACATACACACACACACACACACACACACACACACACACACACACAAAGCGCACATACAAGCCCACAATCTAATACACAATTTTGAATTTGTACATAGGTGATTTTTGTGATCAAATGGTGTGATCGAACATATCATGAGAGATAACAGAATGGGCAAACATTGTCTGCAGTTGGTGGCAGTCTGGTATTAATAGCATCAGACATCATACAATATGAAACAAAATAATGAAACAGGGCAAACAGGAGAACATGATCTGAAACAACAAGCAAATTGATACGTCAAAGTTGTGACCATGAGGTGAAGACCGAGACATAATATAACTGTGAACTGGAGACCAGAAACTGAAGTCATTGTGATGTGACATCGTGGCAACCTGTTTCACAGGAAACTTACTGTTACTCGGCTTTGCTCGAGGATCTTGAAACGCAGCCCAAAATAGTAAACACACGTTACATGATGGTTAGCAACAGCACACATCACAGTACAACCCACGGAGCCTCTGGCTCTGTGTGTGTTTTGTGTTCATGAAAAAAGACTGACAGAAAAAGAAATAGAGAAGTGAGATGTACACAGAGAGAGAGACAGACAGACACACAGACAGACTGACAGACAGAAAGGCAGAGAGACAGACAGACAGAGGCTGAGGGAGGGAAGTAGACGAAACAGAGACATACAAGAGGGGGGGGTGGGTGGGTGTGTGAAAAACCGACAACCACACACACAGTGACAGATTCATCCAAAGACATTAAACCTTCGATTAGTTCTATTTATAAGAAAAGAAAGAGGGAGCAAGAAAAAATGACAATACTAAAGGAAACTGCAAAGAAAACATATAAATGCAGGGGAAAAAAAGAGCAAACACTGGGAAAGGAAGGGGGGATGAACAAACAGTTCAAGCAGTTTCCCACACTTGTCAAGTCACACATCATCCTCACACCAACAATGCCAGCTCACAGGCCAACCATCCTCCCATGAACTCACTCTGGCGGAAGGTCTGTTTGAGAAGCAGGGGCTCCAGGGAAGGGTCTAGCTCCTCCCCGACATTCTCCAGCAGCAGGGGGTTGCCAAAGGTGATGCAGTTCTCCAGGGTACGCATATAGTCACTGTCTGTCAGCTTGATCACCGACAGGCTGTTATCCTTCTCTGAGTTCTTCACCCAGCGGTTGGCCTGGCTCTGCGGGTCGATCATCAACGGCCTGGAAAGGAGACCGGTCAGTAGGATCACAATGCCGTCTGACACGGACATCATTCCTCTTTCATTATCTTTTATCACAGTCTATTGCTATGCCAGTTTCCAGATTCCAGACTGATCCTATCTGTCGTGTATTCTTTTGTGGAGAACCTCAGTGAAAAGACATGCCTTGAGACCCCCACCCATCAAAAAGTTGCGGATTTGAATCCCAGCAAAAAAAAAAAAAAAAAAATGGCAGTAAAAGGGTGTCTGGGAGTCATACATGAAAGCGGCGGCCCGGCCCCCTTTGTGTGTAAGGAGTTCAGGGCCAGAACTCTTGTCTGAGAGGGGCTTCTTCTCTGAAGAGCTGCTGTCAAGCTCTCCCTAGAGTGTCTGCCTTCTATCGTTGCCACCATACTACCTCAATGTGGTTGTATCTTTCTTGCAAACTGTGGAAGCTTTGGTTCTTGAAACTGTCAGAGTGATTGTTTTCCCCTATCTTTTCACTAAAATAGATTTTGTGGGCAGTCTAGTAAACTCACTTGCTGTTTTTTGTTGTTTTTTTTACCCACAATCTGATGAGGTCAACAACCTTTGTCAAAACAAAATTTGAATGACCTGTAATTCAATTCTGATGCAATACTTGTTAAAGTATGCTCCTGCCAGTACTTGTTGTGATAAGATATAATCAGCAAAGCGTGTTACAAAATACATCTTTAAAGCAGGCATTCTCAATTGGGTAGACCAACTCAAGACAGGTAAAGAGAAACACGATCCAGAACACACCTCTAAATGGGGCAATTCATTGGGGGACAAAGGATTCATACAGACAGAACTGTTCAGGAAAAGATCTTATAAGGGCAGGAGTCTTCACAGGGATGGATCTCACGGTGCTGCAGACCCACTTCACACTTGTGGATCCTGCCTGCACTCACCATCGGCGCGAGTTGGCCACAATGACGCCATTGTCGATGCTGAAGCTGTCTTTAGGGAGGCCGGCGATGTTCCAGGCCTGGATCTTGATGGGCTCTCCCAGCACTTTGCTCAGGGAGAACTCCGTGCTGCATGGGATCTTCTTCTCCTGTCAGCACAGAAAACGCTGAGATTAGAGAGTAGGGTATATTCCTAGCTGACATGGAGGCCACATCTGGGATGAATGTCACAAGTGATCGGCGGTGGACGTGTAAGTTAGCTTTAGATTCAGTTTCATAGTCATACAGCTGACCACAAGAGGCCCCTTCAGGGTTGTCATCACTTAGAGGAAAAGGCTTATCCCTCTTCTCCTACCTACCTCCTGCGCCCCCCCCCCCCCCCCCCACCAAAAAACAAAAAACAAAAAACAAAAAAACAAAAAAAAAAAACACACAGACACACAAACAACAACAAAAAAAACACACCACAAAACGCACACACACACAAAACAAAACAAAAACATACGCATAAGCTCATCCAAAATTTTTTTTCAAAAAGCAAAGACTTTTAACAACTAAAACAGGTGTATGGGTCATAAAAGAAGAAACACAACTGGTGACAGTGAAGCAAAATAAAAGCTAAAGAAAAAAAAAAAGCAAAACTAGAGTCAAAAGAATGATCAAATTACAGCCTTAGATTTTCTAGAAGGCGGTGCTAAATCCAAAACTGGAAATCCCCTAGAATTACCTCAGTGGCAGACAAACTGGTTATATAGCTGCTACATCAAAAGAATTGGCAAATGTTACATGCTAGCCTGTGCGTATGTATGCACATGCCCGCATATTAATTCACATATAAATGCATGTTCTCACTTACAAAAACTCACACAAATTCACACACGAACTCACACTTGCGAAACCTACACTCAACCTGCATTTCATTCATAACAATATAATGACCGAATAAAGATGCATGTATGCTAACAAGTGCTGTGCACAACGCTGAATCACTTCTTAACATTCCTAAACACTGATCTGACAGTGAAGCAGCTTTCCTTTAGAGATGTGTACCCAGCTGCAGAACTTGTTTCTTACTTTCAGTTTAACTGTTCATTGGGGTGGTGTTTGCAGCATGCAGACTAATCCATACACACAATATATCTATTCACTGTTTGATAATTTTTCCTCACGCCATGTCAGCTTCCTGTCAGTCCGCGGTCACTTCCCATTCAACCTACCTGACACAGCTTCACCCAGTCCAGTGTGGCAGAGTCACGGAAGGCCAAAGTGAAGGGGCCGAGGTAGGCGATGACGCCGGCGGAAATTAGGACATCGCCCATCAGGTTGTCGAAGATGTTCTGCAGATTGTCAGCAGCCACTGTCCACCGATTCTTCTCTCCGCCCAGTCCACCAATCAGCTTCTCTGCTCGCACAAGTTTCTTTCCCGCACAGATCCACCTGAACGCAGGGCATGCGACAGATGGTGAGTTCATGAGCCTGCTTGACTGAACTGTTTGTTGACTGATTTGTTGTTGCAGCTAAATGCAGCTACATTCATGCTTATCAGTTTTTATGATAATAATTTACTGACTGGAAGAAGCTAAACAAAAATGAATGAAATGAGCTTCTTTCAATCAAGAAATAATCTTTTCTCACAAGAATTTAATTCTGATACAGCTGATACTCTATTGGCATCAATTTTGGTGGTAGGAGGGGAGTGGGGGTGGTAGTGGAAGGACTGATTTTGTTTCCAGATGGATTATGGGTTTATACAGGTAGATATTTACTTTACACTATGATACCTCCATCACATTCTGTATGGTAACTATAACCATTAGCAAAAAAAAACATATAACTTACTGGCAAGCGTTTGCTTCTGTCTCACTCTCTCTCTTCCATTCACCTGAGCCTCCAGTTTGGCTTTCTTGTCTGTCATTTCTGCGAAGGTGGACTTGAGGTCAGCCAAACGTTTCTCAACGGCTGCCAGCTCTGCACGCTTCTCGTTCAGGTTGGCCATCATCTTGTTCAGCTCCTCTTCTGCTTCTGCTAGCTTGATCTTCTTTGGGGCACCACCTGAGATCATTATGACACCATGCTTTAATGCTGATCACCTTGAAATACAGATAAAAAGGGAATATAAAAAGAAATTAAATGGTAAAAAAAAAAAGCTTTGGAGAAATCGAGGACGCATTCAAGATGTTTTTAAGTGGCACATACCAAGGGTGCTCAGACTGAAAAACGCTGTGGAAGATAACTCTTGCTGGCTGATCTATTTTCTTTTCATCGCATCCAAAACAAAAAAATTAAATAAAAAAAAAAAACAACAACAAAGAAATGAAAAATACTGAAAAAGAAACTGCATCCCAAAGAAAAAGCAACAACAACAATAACAACCACAAAAAAACACAAACAGAAAAGAGCACCAGAGAGAGGAATACTAACCCTAAGCTTGCCAATGCAATTCATGCATACCGTTTCTCTGCACATTTGGAACTATATCAGTTATGTGTCCAGGGACCTGGGTAAGGGTACCTACCGAGTCAGCAGAAGACTCAAACTCTGAAAAGTTCTTATGACCAATGCAAAATGTCTTTGACGATGTTCTGAAGACTTTTAAAATCCTCAAAGGCATTTTGCATCGTTTACAGATCTGCAGTGAAAAATCTGTTTTTTTTTTTTTTTAATGACCAGATAGTGAAGGTACCCAAAAGTCACTGTCTGATCATGTGGAGCTGTCCAGCATTCTGTGACATACCAGCCCAGCATGAATCCTTGCTCTGGACATTTCATCACTTCATATATACTGATTGTAAAGAAGCCATGGGAAGACAACACCAACCCCTTTCCAGTCAACCACACCCCGATGAGGGTTGCAGCACTCGATGCTGTTGCCCGTCTTTCTCTGAGTATTTTGTACCCTGCAACCTCACTACAACTACCTGAAAAATATGACCAGCAGAAATGCAATGCTAAGTTTGAACATCATTTACAAAGACCACGTCACAAATGAAGAAGTCTACAGGACCACTGGACATCATATTGGTGGTTTCTGGAAGATTTATTAACAAATAATTATAAAGAGACCAAAACAACTAAACAGTAAAGGGGGAACAAAAAGGGCCCTAAAGCAACCCTTTGCGCTTGAGGGACTTGGCCAAGCTGCTGAAATTAGTAAGACCTACAAAAAAAGAAAGAAGAGATCTTAACCTTTTGGGGACCACCTTCTGGGCACAGCAAATTTTCCTTGCAGTCCGAAACTTTCTTTCTTTTCCTCAAAAGGGAACTCTCCCATGGACACTTGAAAGCTCCAATCCTGAGGCTAAACAGTGTATTTGCCTGGCCTGTATGCATGTTTGGGAGATTTAGCTCCCTTTCAGCAAATAAATATTGAGAGAAGACAGCTACAAAGTTGCTGAAGGTGGTATGATCAAAATGGCCCGCCTAAAACTGCACTTGAGGAACATTCCAGGGGAAATAACGCACAGGAAGATGGAGGAAACAAGGGGCTAACAATATTGAAGAAGGGTCTGGAATCTCCGGGAGCACAAGCCCTTGTCCGTGACTGACAAACTTAGAAAACCTGGTGATTCGCTCATTGTTCTGGTGCTCTGATCACTCCTTAATCGAGGTCAAGGAAGAATGACCAAGATTCAGACGTACTGACAGACAAACAACAGCATAAATTTTGAATGTCTCCCAGTACTTGTTTTTAGTTCTTTTGCAGGCCACAGACAGACAAAATACACACAGAGGACTGAGGACAATGACCTCCCCACAATGCCTCATTGATCTACAA
>JADBJO010003047.1:20000-97500 GCA_016801955.1 Conus betulinus | reverse complement strand
GTTTCAAAAACTGCTGCTGATACATTTGAATATTCAAACCGTTTTTTTTCACAACTGTAGAACATCAAATCACAGTCTGAATCCCTATCATGTTATTTAAAAATGTGCTAGACAGTGAGGCATGCAGCATTCAGGCACAAATGAAAAATAAAATTGTTGAAAAAGTGCTAAACCCTGCCTAAACCTCATCAGATCCCATATCAAGAGGTAGTGTGCAGATTAGTCTCCCGTCCTTAGTTGTAAGAAAATGTTAACATAATGAGAATTGATGTCTGATCACAACAAAATGCATCCAGTGATTCCCACGAGGACTTCACACACACACACACACACACACACACACACACACACACACACACACACACAGACACACACACACACACACACACACACACACAGAGCCAGCAATGGTGCCAGACCTGAAGATGACGAGGTTCATGCGGCTCTTGTGGGTGTTGTTGTACTCTTCCAGACACTGGGCCACCACGTTGTAGAATTCGTCCAGAGAGCCCACCTCCTGGTACACACACGCTCCTCTGGCTCCGCCTCCGGATTCATGTAGTCCCCAAACATCAAGCTCCTCAGGTCTCCTCTTGGCACTGTCATGGCACAGGTGACAAGTTAGAGAGTGTTACAGCTACAACTCGATGCCAAGGTGCTTCAGAATGCAAGACGCACCTCTTTGATTTTTTCAACTCTTTCATCCATGAATAAGAGGGATGGGAATATGCAAAGGTCATTTCACTGCATATGAAACTGAGCTTCGTCTGTGCCCAGAATGTTCAGATGTGATCTTACTCAATCAAATGGAATGAAAGAGCACTGTGGTGTGTGTGTGTTGGAATGCGCACACTGCATGATCAAACTCTTGAGCTGTGTTGATACAGGCACTGAAACACTACTGTAGATTGTATATAACAACTGACCTACATATATGGGAGCCAAAACTGAATAAGCAATAAAAAAAACAACATCAACAAAGCCATTAATGAATATGACAGAAAAAAAGTCACTTCGTAGTCTGCAGATTACTTTAATTAGGGTAGAGATCAGTGAGGATATGAAGAGAAAATCATAAATACTGGTATTTTGTATTTACTCAGTATATATATATATATATATATATATATATATATATATATATATATATATATATATATATAACATTAACAGATGTGTGTACAAAGACACATCATAAATGGAAATATCAAAATCACAAATGTGTCACTGACGAAATTAAAAGTGTGAAAATAGAAAAGAAAGGAAAAAAAAAAAAAAAAAAAAAAAAAAAAAGAAAGAAAGAAAGAAAAGAAATAAGTGAAAGAATGGTAGTCTTCCAATGCATATGTATACAAATCTTTAATCACTAAAATTAAAAAAGAAAGTAAGGGTAACATACAACAATACATGAAATAAATTGATAACATTGTACAGCAGAGCACACTCAACCCAAAATATATGGGACTGATATATTAAGCTATGCAAGTTTCCGGTTAAGCAAAGTATTGCTGTAGGATTAATCAACCGGTTTCCTGTTGGCTAAAATTCTATCTTATTCATTTCTTGATTAAATACAGAAAAACAGAGAGAGAGAGAGAGAGAGAGAAGAGCTGGGGGTGGGAGGAGAGAGAGAGAGAGAGAGAAAGAGCAGTAGTAGAGAGCATGAGAACCCAAGGGTTGGGGGTTGGGGGACAGAACAGAGACGGAGATAAAAAGAGAAAAAGAAACAGAGAGAGTAACACAGAGAGAGAAAGACAGTCTGAGAAGAGAGACAGAAAGAGACAGAGACAGAGTCACGGGCAGAGACACATGGGTTCAGAGAGAGAGAGAGAGGGGGGGGGTTGCAGACAGATAGAATGACAGAATGAGAGAGAAAAAGAGAGAGAGAGAGAGAGAGAGGAGAGAGAGAGAGGGAGAGAGAGGGATGAAAGAGAGAGTGAGAGAGACAGAGACAGAGAAAGGAAGGGATGAAAATAAAAGACAGACAGAGAGAGAGACAGAGAGACAGAGAGAAAGAGAAAACCTTATACAACTGCAGGACATTGAGATGCCATTAATTCACCAATTAATTCTTCCATTGCACATTGGACAACTTATGTCAACTGCTAGCAATGAAAGTTGTGTGTGTGTGTGTGTGTGTGTGTGTGTGTGTGTGTGTGTGTGTGTGTGTGTGTGTGTGTGTGTGTGTGTGTGTGTGTGTGTGTGTGTGTGTGTTAGCACAGCAACATATATCTCTGTTGCTAAATCCAGCACGAACTGACATCATATGCATTTTTTTTTTTAAAACAAAGTGTTGAGCATGTAAGATTTACAGTTTGAGTGCAGCCATGTTTACCATTTTTGTGCGCGCAAGGGAATATTTCAGTAAGAACTTCCAAAATCCTTTAATAACTTCCAAAATTCCCTAAGAACTTCCAAAATCCCCTAAGAAAGTCAAGAACTTCCAAAATTCCCTAAGAACTTCCAAAATCCCTAAAAACTTCCAAAATCCAAAATTCCCTTAGAACAAAACTTCCAAAATCCTCTAAGAACTTCCAAAATCCCCTACGAACTTCCAAAATCCCCTAAGAACTTCCAAAACCCAATAAGAACTTCCAAAATCCCCTAGGAACTTTCAAAAGTTCAAGAAGGGTCACAGAGTCTTAGCAAGGGATACACCTACTCTGTACAGGAACGGACAGCGAGACAGTCGTTCACTGTAAGTGTGGAGAGTGAGGGGTCAAATCGGGGAGAGATTCACATGCACAGACTGAGGCAGTCTTCATGGGGAAAGGCCTTTCTGGGGAGGGTTTGCATCATTTTGGTGATTTGCTGATGTCATTACATCTGAGCATTTGCTACAATTGCACTGCAAATTATAATCAGCCAAGTCTATCGTTATTTACAGTTTACCAATTCTGGCAAACGAAGCAGATGTTTTCGCATACCATGCCTCTTTCATTGTAATGACTTAGCATGAAAGAAACATTGTGAATATAATGTGTTGGAAATTTTTAAAGAAAAATTAAAGAACAAAAGTAAAGAAAAAAGAGAAAGAGAGAGAGTGAAACACAGAGAGAGAGAGAGAGAGAGAGAGAGAGAGAGAGAGAGAGAGAGAGAAAGACGGGGGTGGGGGGGGGGGTGGGTGGGGGGGACAAAGAGAGAGAGACAGACAGACAGTCAGTCAGTCAGACAGACAGACAGATACAAAGCAAGACAGAGTTAGAGACAGAGTCAGACAGGAACAGGAGAGTCAGACAGTAACTGAGTCAAGACACAAAGAAAGAAAGAAGAAGAAGAAATACATGAAAAGTGAAAACATTTATACAGCATGTGATCAATGGTGGAAACAAGCCAGATGCAAAAAAAAAAAAAAAAAAAAAAAAAAAAAAAAAAAACCAAACAAAACAACCAACAACAAATAATAGCCAATCACATGCACTTACATTCATGCTCAACTTAACAAACAACTTAGTTCTGAATGATGATACCGTTTTTGTAGAGCTTTCAAACACTTCTGAATAACCATTTAGCTGGTACATACAAAAAAAAATGAAATAAAATAATATATTATTTTCTGATTCACCCAGCTCTTATCCTGGCCAAGACAGCCAAACTTCTTACCACTGGAGATTTCTATTTTTCTTTCTTTCTTTTTTTTTTTTTTGAAGTAATGAACTTGAAAATGAGAGAGGGTTAGTCCATTCTGATCCACATCAACTGCACGTGACAGTGGATATTACCTTGCTGTTTGCAGTTACATCACAACATAAAGATAACTGGGTATCAGATGAACAATTACGACTCTTGATGAGGCAGGCACAAGGATGTTTTGACACAAGACACTGATTCTTGGAAAGAAACAACTGTCATCATTAATTTACTTCACTCAGTGAGTGGCTTTGATGACAAAAGGTCCATGAGTATCATTTCGTTGAGATGTTGATGTGGCGATCAGCATGAATATTTCCTACTGACACTGAAAGTTATGTCCTTCTCTGCGTTATTTGCTTGCTTTCCCTATTCATATTTCATTTCATGTTGTCTGGTCCTGCCTGAAGAAGACCAACAGGTTGAAACATGTTGCATCTTTTGTTGGTTTTTGTTCCACCCGTTTTGCTCTCCATAACCGATGTTGCTCTTTAGCTTCAATATACTTTGCAATTTTTCTTATGGTAAACAAGCAAAATGCATCAAAAAAAACAAAAAAAAAACCTATTCAATCATTTTTGTTGTTTTTCTGATGTTCAAAGAGAAACATGCTTCAAAACCAATCAAAACTATTCATACTATTGTTGTTGTTGATGTTCCATGACCAAAACGCATCAAAACCAATCAAAACCTCTACTTCGGTTTCAAATTTTCTTAAATTCCTGCACAGACAATCATAAAAAAAAAAATCACTTGCTTATCATACTGATCATACTAATGTAAATTTAATCATTTCATGATGGCGGGCACTACTCGTGATGGAGAACATGAAAAAAAAAAACAAAAAAAAAAAGGAGAAAAACTCTAGTTGAAATACAATACAAATCATTATTTCATTATCTCCAATGCATTGCTGTGCCACAGGTAGGAAATAAAAATCACAGCGCAATACCTGTGCAAGTGCTGAAATGCCTATCTACAGCAACTGCATTGTGCTGGCACCAGGAACAACGCATAAAGCAGAAACAGTAACACATTTTTGTTGTGCATTGAAGAACTGCAGCTGCAGGGAAAAACATATGATTAAGCTCCGTTCTGCTTGCTGCTAGAGACACATGGGCAAAATATTCCAAAGCAGCAAAAATTCTAGCCATTACTGGAGCGATTAGAGAGAGCGAGAGAGGAGAGAGAGAGAGAGAGAGAGAGAGAGAGAGAGAGAGAGAGAGAGAGAGAGAGAGAGCAAGAGAGAGAGGGGGAGAGAAAGAGACAGAGGGGGAGAGAGTATATATGTGTGTGTGTATGTGTGTGTGCACATGCATGCATATGCCCATGTGTGTGAGCATTCACTCATTAGCTCTACATGCTTGTAACGTAACAGCTGACAAGCGATGCCAGCTGTAAAGTTGTATTTGTCATTGCTCATGGTCAACCAGATAACCTGATAAATGTGACTTTCAAAACAGGTTTTCTTGTTCATAAGGGCTACCACATACAAACAGTATGAACAAAAGAAAAAAAAAAAAACATGTAGCCAAACTGAATAGCAGTGTTAATAACAAGATGCTAAGAAGTAATGCTATGGTACCATTTGGCCAATAAAATGGAAGAAGCTGTACTGCTCTACGCTTGCACCTGAAGCGAAAAGATGCTTTGCAGGACATCTCAGTACTGTGTTAGCAGTGGAAATGTTCACCACACTAGCCAAGCTAGCAAACTGGCCGCAGCTTTCAGCAATTCGATTGGTGTTAAAGCCTGTAACTTCAATGCAAACATGTATAGTAGGTACGCAAATAATGTGTTTCAAAAGGTGAAATGGATGGTGATGAATGGCTGGGATTATATGTACTGTGCTGTCTTGTGAACTGCAAACAGCTCACTGGCATAGTATGGTGGCCAGCCTTATGCTGGACTGAGCATGCTTTTGTTCAACCATCAGAGTGGATGCTTTTTCTTTTTTTTGTCTTTTTCAGAATCTTGACAAAGACCATTCTCAAGTTGTCTATCATGGGCTGTTTTACTTGCCACACACTGAACCTCAGTTTATGGTCTCATCTGAATAAGTATTTACAGACTGTCGACAGAGACAATTCTCTTGTTGTCATGGGTTGTTTTACAAGCTGCATACAGAACCTAAGCTGATTGTCTCATCTCACAAGACTTTTTACAGACTGTCAACAGAGACAATTCCCATGCTGTCATGGGGTTGTTTTTTACATGCTGTATACAGAACTTAAGTTGATTGTCTCATCTGAATGACAGGCTCTTGGACCGTCATTTATGACATGGTGGACGGATGGTTAAAAAAGAAAAGAAGTCAAGATGAGACTTAAACCCAAACCTTGGGATTTTTAATTGCCTTGAGTGACCACATCATTCAGTGGGTCACATTCATAGATACGTTTTCTGTCTATCTATTCCTTTCCTTTCAAAGTGAAGGTACTATTATGTATTTTCTCTCCCTTCTGTTGGCTCAGTCAGAATTAAAATGCTTGCGTTCAGTGACAGATCTGATTCACCTGATCAAGAGTAAAAAAAAGAAAAAAAAAAAGGGGGAAAAAAAAAAAAAAAAAAAAAAAAAAAAACCAGATCTCAGAAGGGAAAAAAAAAAGAAGAAAACAAAAAGGAAAAAAAAAATGTTGTGCACGAGCTAGAGGCGCAGTCTTGAAGCACAACATATAAACCATTTGCAAGTAAAACTGAAAAATTTTGAAAAGCCAAATGGGAATGGGACGAGTGCTGAGAGTGTGCAAGCTATGTGAAGGTTTTGCACACATATTCATCACTATTACATTCAATATCATTCATTCGCATATGTCATAGCTGCCAACCTTCTGGAATCAAAATTCAATAGCCATAAGATGAATAGGGCAATTTGATTTTGAACTAACATACTTTTATCTGCCTACCTGTTCAACTGATGAATGTAGGGATGTAAAAAATCAGATTTTACATGTAATTGTTGACATTCACAGAACGTCATTTGGACTTTACTTTAGAATTCCTTATCAGTTATTTCCAAAAATGATATCCAAATCCCACATTGTATATCAAAATCTGAAATTCTGTTTTTTTCCATTCAATTTGGGATCTGGGAAAAGTTTTTTTTCAAATAACAAATATTTGTAGGCTTTGCAGCTATGACATACACATTCACTTGAATTACAATGTTTTCATGAAATACTCCTGACTAACGTGGTCAATTTCAACTTCTTACCAAATATTTTTAAGCTTGCACATAAAGCAGTTTGTGCTTTGTGCCTTGCCATCAACTGGTGTAAGCTTTGCTACTGCTGTTTCAATGGCCAGGTTCAGGTCAGAAGAACTCATGATGTGAAAGCATTTGAACAGCTTTTTCACCTGACTGTGCTTCTTTGCTCTTTTTGTCTATGACTGAACTAGCAGACTACTACGCAATACACCAGCTTTTATGTCAAATAGCATTAACGGACCTGAGACCAAAGTAATTTTCTATGCTGAAGCTACAGTCACAATTCTGACATGATTTACACACATGCTACAGAGTGGAACCTCTGTGCAACCACTTTGACAATTTCATGAAAAATAGTTCTTTGAACAGTGAAACTTGACAGTGGGGTACACTGATCAGCATAGACACATGTATGTGAAAAGTTCAGTGCATTCACATACCCCAAATATACCATGAGAGAGTTAAACAAAACAAAACAAAACAAAAAGAATTCCAGACAACTTATAAGATAACTCATAACAAGACGTCTGCAACCCCAGTCACCAACACAGTGACTTGAAATAGTGAGTGTAATCTCAGTCCTTCAAAGAGTTCATTCTTTTCAACAAGAACAAATGTTTTCATGCTTACAACCTTTGCACAGCTTCCTTCAGAACTTTGAATCTGTGTTCTCACTACATTGGCATTTTTGGATTGTCATGTTTTCCGAGTACACAGTTTTCTTCATGGCAGGCCCAGCAACAGGGTTGAATTTGTTTAAGCCACCGAGTCAGAAATGGGCCCAGAGAAAGAAAAAAGCCCATCCTTTCTAAACACTTCAAAAGAAATCTAACCACTGGGAACAGCCTGGTGAACACTTTGGTTTTCCCAGTGTTCAGCATCTTTTTTATGACACACTCCAAAACAACATTGCTGCAATGACTGCACAGTGCCAAGATTCCAGCTGCCAGCCTTTTGAAAAGTTCAGCTAGCTCATGATCACAAACATGTTGGCATCAACATAAACTGTTCTGGTTTACAACTATGGAAATACTGAGAACTTTATCATCATGTGCAACAGACGGAAAAAATGACTAACTCCCCAGTTCTGACCCATCCTCCACAGAACATTTGCTGATTGTGAGGAGGGAGTGGTTGCAAAGAGATTCCACTGTCTTTGGGTCCACTCTCTGTTGCTGTAGGCTTGGAAGTTTCCAACTCCAGAGTCAAGAACAGTAACCCAGTAATCATGACTCAAGAGTCGGGAAACATGCTTTCTATTATTAGTATTCTGTAGCTGCTCTGGCCTTCCATGAACATAAGCGTGCTGCTTTTATGTTCCTTGCTTGAACATGTAAAACAAATGATAAAAAACACTGAACATCCAAGCAGATGTTTCTAAGTAAACGAAAAATATTAACACAACGAACACTGAACAAACATACCTTAAGATTCTTGCGTTCTTCGTAAGATAAATTCTGACCAAAAGACACTGACCAATTATCATTTTGCAAGAGCAATAAAACACAACATCATCCATTCCTCACTGCCTCATGTCTGAAGAGGAAAGACTGACAAGAAACATCCTTCCAATAAAAAAAAAAAAAAAAAAAATGTTGAAGACATTCCAGCATTCTGGATGGAAGCAATGATATTAGCTTAACTGCGCAACGTCTTTGCAGCTGCTTCTTTCTGCACGCTTCACAGAGCTAACTCAATGCGCAAATCAACAAAATAACAGCAACTGCAGCAAGAGACAGAAAAAAAAGCAAAAACATAAAAGAGGATACAATGGAAGTGATAAATCTGACTCCACCTAGGCCATATAACTTCATTTAAAAATCAGGGATCCCAAGTACCATACCTGCTACTGTCTGAAGATTTCTCTCTGTAGACGGAGGCTGCAATAAACATACATGAAGCCCAAACAAAGAAATCACTTCACATCAGAAACTATTCAGTGCAGGATGTCACAGCATCTGTCTCTCAGGCAACTCACTGAAAAACAAACACATTCTACAATTTCAGTTTGTTTCACCTCTTGGAGTGGGATCTCACTGCAAAAATAGTCAAACAACGAGCTTTATATTATGAGCATGAAAAAAAAAAAAAGAAAGAATCTGATAATGCAACAAATTAGCATGCCACTGTAGATTTGGGGGGGAAGATGTTACCAGTCAAAATGTGATGAATGGAGATTGGGAGCACGGGACCTGATGAAGGGAGTGAGGGCTAATGAGAGGAATCCATATTCAAACGCACTGAATTTCAGGGCGCAAAATTCAGGTCTAAACTGATAATGAAAACAAATCGCAAACCACCGCCTACCTTTCCTCCCTCTCCTCCGTTGGCCAGGTGCTCAAAGAGGCCATCAAAGCTTTCTTTGAAATGTTCCTTTGTCAGCCCTGACACTGTCCTGAAAACAAACACAGATACCTCAGTCATCCATCAACTGTTCAGATACACACTTTCAACTATGTTGACTTTGTAGCAGAGTTTATAGATATGGAAACAGTACTACATTTTTGAGGTGCCAAAATACCTCTTGGAGCTGTAGCAGGGTTGATTTTTTTTTTTTTCAATATTCCATCCAATTTAATCTAAAACTATGGACAGCAAAGGTAAGTATTTGACTTTTAACATCTCAATTCAAGAGCTCATAATTTGTTGGAACTTAAATATCATCTACATATACCTTTTTACAAACTTTTTTTTTAATGGTAAGGAAAAAGAGCTAAACAGACAAACTTCCCTTTGTTATGATTCTACAGGATCCTAAACACAGGGAAGGCATGGAAAGTCAGACAACAGATATACAGATGTGAAGAGCGAGCAGAACTTACTTGAACAGCCACTCTCTGTCAGCATCGTCGGTGAGACGATCGTAGAACACTCTCATCACTTCATGCACCCATAGCCTGTCACAGAACAGAATCAACACAACCATCATTTCCATGCTTTGTTCACCTATCATTCCACCACAACTGCACAGAAATAAGTTCTGAACACAAAACAGTGAATGTATACACAGCCATGAGAATAAAACAGTAGAAATGTACATCTACAAATGCATAAGCACACTAATGTCAGATATGTGTTACAAATACACACTATATGATCATTTGGCAATAGCCATACACATTTCTTCTTCTACCTTTGGCAAACAAGTTTCTGATGTATTAGAATTTAAGAGAAATATCTGTTCAAGCAGATCAGTGCAATCTGGCCAAGCAGGAGAGGCTAGCCAGGCTGTAAACTTAGAATAGTTAAAAAAGGTTTTAAAGGCTTGACTAATAAAAAAAAAAAAAAAACTGTAGAAATTAATGGATTGTGCTCATCCAAGTCACAACACTATCGCCGGAAAAAACAAACAAACCCAAACAAACAAAACACCAGCAGATAACAGGAGGTGGAGTGGGGTGAGGAGGAGAGAGGGCACAATTACCACTGAAAGAGCCTTCTACATCCCCATATCAGTACTACCATCCCCACACACAAATCTGCCTCTACATCTTTCCATACACAGACTTTCTTTTCTGCAAAAAAAAAAGGTCTTCACTTTGCTGTGAGGATGCTTTTCTCTGTCTGTCTTGATGTTCCATCTTCCCTAAGTAGTCTCTTTGTGGAGGTGTTCCTTGATACAGCTCATTCCAACTCCCCCAACGCAGCCACACCCAGTTCTCTTCTGCCTGCCTGGCTGCCCAGTTGGCTGACTGGGTTACAACACCCAGTCTGCAGTCAGATGGTGCAAGTTCAAGTCCCATCAGCACCCACTGTCAAAAACAAACCCTTTTCTCTGCCCATTCTAATGCGTTATAGTTCTGGTGGTGTAGAGCAGTTTAGGTAGCCCTCCCTCCTTCTCCCCTCACCTTTCCATGGTTATCCCACCTATATACTGCACCTGAGCCAGGTATGGCTGTACCTGAGCCAGGTAAGGACCAGAATCTCACTAACTCATTCTGCTACAGTTCCAGAACCCTGCAGAGAACTATCAATAAGAAACTGTGCTGAGAACACCTGCTGAAGAAGCGGCTGCCCTACTACAGAGCAACAGTAGGGCTGCTCAGTGAGGCCTGTTCTGATCTGACTGGTGCAGGATGCCACTGACTAAACTCCTGACAGCAACTTCTTGTTTGAAGAAAATGGTTTAGCAAGCATTCCCTTCCAGATGGGGACACCACCACTACGTTCCTCCAACAGCAATCAGAATGGCTTGACCAACACCAATGACACACCACCTCACCACGGGCCAGGATCAGTGACGTTTTCTGTTTCTTTTTTGTTCTCACCTGATGAAGACCTTCTTGTTTTCCACCTGTTCCTTCTTGATGAGGCAGACTCCCAGGATGACCCTGGAGAAGTCGCGCAGGTTGAAGACGTAGTGGGACTTGGCAGGGGTGGGCAGCAGGTTCTGCATGGCCTGCTTGTACATCTCCAGCGTGGCAGCTACGATCACCGAGCCCATGGAGAAAAAGTCGGCAGAGAACTCCTGGCCCTGTACCGTAACACAAAGTGGTCACAGAACAGGACAGTCCTTGTCTGTCCTCTTTGCTTGCTGTACTGTTTCTGATCTTTCTTGTTCAAGATTATAGAAAAAAAAAGGAAAAAAATACAGTGCTGGACTCATAATTGATATGTCAAAGTGTGTGTTGAACATAAAAGCATGAAAAATCAATTTGCGCACAAACATACAACAAAAAGGGATAGATAAAAGCAACTATCAATGAAGATGTTGAAATACTCATATCCATAGTGCTGTTTACCCCAGGCCCCCATCTCAAAGTGAGGTGAACCAGTGACTATTTGTGGATTTTTTTGTTGTTGTTGTTGCTTTTCTTTCTTTTTTTTTCTCTCTCTTTTTTTTTTTTTTGCTGCCGCTTCTCTCATGCCATATCAATATTTTTTCTCATATCTGTCCAAACAATTGCCTTACAGATGACTGCTATATCATCAGGATCCTAAAAAAACACAACAACAAAATGGGAGAAAGGTGGTCTCATCTGCTTCCCCGACTAGTTCAACCCAAAGAGCAATTCCCCTCAGTGAGCTCACTTCATACACCATATCTGAACACAGTTCAGTTTTCTCCTGTTCCTAGATGACGGAACTCGCCCCTCCCCATCTGTTCTTCAGGATTCACACATTTTTTTTTACTGTTTCTTGGATCCTCTCAAGCAGCCTGTTAAGCTCCCTTTTGTTTCAGTTGAGGAAGCTGCTTTTTCTTCTCCTTCACACAGAAGAGTTCCTATCGCTGCCACATCTCCCATACCATATTAGTGGCATTTAGCTCATTGTGCTCAGTTTGGTTCCCCCGTACTCAGCACACACAGGCTATCACACTGCAGTCTCAGCAGATCCAGCAGTTTGGAACAATCAATGCCAGGTCATCACAGGATCACCCACCAGAGGGAACACTGCACTGCTGCCAAGTCAGTCTAGTGGAGTTCAGCGCTTCCTGTCCCTGTCTAACATCATGGAGGACACCATCCCTGAGGCTACTGAGGGGAATACGCTTTTTCATACTTGTCTTTTCAAACAACTGCTCATTCCAACTTGGAGTGGAGCATTGCCACGTATCTACATCTTTAAAAAAAAAAAAGAAAGTTTATTCATGAACAAGGATGATTTTCTGTCCTTGAACCCTTTTGCTAGCAGCTATTCCCTGCCTTCAGTTTCAATCAGTTCCATTCAACACAATGATATTGAAGTAATCTAAAAGGAAACTCATTTGTGCATTCAAAAGATCATGATTATCAAATAAACACATCATAAGCATACTGGATGCATCATAGTTTAATTACTAGTGTAATCTTAAAAAAACACACACAACACCTTCCAAGGACCAACGCAAGCCTCGTGCATGACCTTGCAGCACATTTCTGGAGTTTCACACACACACACACACACACACACACACACACAAAACATGCACACACATGTACATATACTGAAGTTAAGACAAGAATTGTTACACTGACATATATGTAACCATGTGACCATCACAAGCATATCAGTTAACCTGCCACTGGCGAACCAAACCATCAGCAAAATGCTCTAATCCGCCTCTAAAGGCAAACATCATGGCAAATGGCTAGGAAGACGTCATTCAAAACGCACCCTGAGGTAAGTGGAAATGAGAGTAGAGAAAATCTTGGTCATGGTTTCCTCGTTGAACTCGTTCATGGAAACAATGTTGAAGTGGCGCAGGAAGCGCGGGTGACAGAGTTGCGGCCACCGCCAGGTGGGCCCATGGCAGCAATGAACTGAATGTCCTGCAGGGTCAGCTTGCTGGTGTCCTTCAGGTCATACCTGGACGTCAGAAAGGCATCATGAGGTCACAGGACCAGGACATTCTCTACAGGGAAATATGCCTGATATCACCTCCAAGTTATTTCCTGTTGTTAATATGCTTTCTTCTGTTGTTTTCAATAATGGAAGCCACTTTGAAGTCAATGAACCTGAGCTAAAAGTATGCTGATCAAGATAGCCCTTCTGAAAATATTTCTCTGCTTCTTCATCCTCTAATCCTTCTTGGCTTCATAACTCCAGTGATACTCATTCCATTCATGATAGGTGATCATGAGGCAGCTCATCAGGGGAGGTAATGCAAATCATTTTCTTAAAAGAAAAAAAAAATGCAACCAACTGTGCTGCTGTTTTAATATTACGTCACCCCACCCCCCCCCCCATTTCCTAGACTAGCATCACTGGTGCAACTATATCCTCAATGGGTGAGAGGATAACTTTCATCAAAGGCTTTATAACATAAGACACTGTCAATTTTACAGTTCCTGGATTGGCAGTCAAAAACACTGGAACATGGTCCTGTTTCTTCAACTCTGTCCATCTGAATATCTCATTTGAGAACCTTCAGTCTCCAGTGCATTTGTTTGAACATTGCATGAATTGAAAACTGGGCATCTGTGTAGTGTTGAAAGTGGTATCTTCACATGGATATGATGCTATTTGCTAAAAACATCATAATCTTTCAACAGTCAAAGGTAATGGGTCAAGATGGATTTCCAGCGACGGAGTGCATATGAAATGGTTGGTTGAATTAACTGAACAGGAATCTTTTCATCTATCTCCAGAAAGATTTCAGCGACCTAGCTTCTATTCATCAATCAATCTCAAGCAATATTTCATCTTCTTCACCTGCTACCTGAAATGCTAGTGCTCCATGCTGAAAATGTCATGAATTCATTTACATAACATTTTTGTTGTTGTTTTTGCTGGCCCTTGTAAATGGGCAGGATGTGGTCTCAGCTACATGAAAGGATTAGCAATGCACAGAGAATGAGCCCCAAACGTCGGCGACTCCCAACTTTTTTTAAACCCTCTCTGCTCCATTTCCATTTCCCGTCATCCTTCCTTCCCGTTACCTTCTTCTGCATTTGAAAATAGATAAAATAAGGCTTTCTGCCAAACAGTGACCGAAATGAGATGGTATTTATCCTCAAGGTATCTCAGAGAGACCGTGGTACAGAACATGTAATCATATTGTAACAGATGAAGGCTTATTTGTACTCTGTTCTCTGGGAATCCAGAAGAATGTTTTTGAAAAGAGGAGCAATTTCTTTGAGGCTTTGAAAGTCAACTCCTGCACAATTCTCAATCATTTGAAAAACAGTGGTGGGCAACAAGGTTTCTCACCAGTTCCCATGATCGATGAACTGCCTGAGCAGCTCAATGGGGGGCTGGGCTCCGTAGACCTCCTTGGCCGCATGTTTCTGAGGTCGTCCACGAAGATGATGGCTTTCTTCCCCATCTGAGGGCCAAAAAACACCTTTCCTTCGCTTGTCCAGCTTGGACATAATGATGTTCTGCACAAAACACATGCACAGGCATAGCTTTTGAGATTGTTGCTGGTATGCATGAGTTGATAACCTCTGTATGTGCACATACAGCTGATTATGCATGCACGCACATAACCCCCACCCTCACACCACACACACATGCATGCACTCATGCAAACACACACACACACACACACACACACGACCCTTATTTTATCCTTTTCAACTTATGCAAATAGAGACGCATACACACAGTCACACACATTAACAGTAGATATGATTGGGAAGCTGTTGATTATAAAAGGTTACAATCTTTTCCATGTCTCTGAGCTCAGATGGGGGGCCTCCGTTGTAGCTGTTTTGTTATAAATCATAATTGCACCACCATATCATCACACACACACACACACACACACACACACACACACACACACAGAACAAACATTCTTCCACACACACACACACATACAGAACACATTCTTCATTTTGTTTAATCCACCTCATTTTTTTGTCTTTTTCATTACAAACAAACCAGAAAAAAAAAAAATCCTTCATTTTCATTATCATCATCATGCCTGCCTGACATCATTATCATTGTTGACTCTATACCATTACCATTGTTATGCTTGTACTTCTTCCATGCCTAATTTCATGCTGATTAGTGCTTCAGCGGATTTAATTCACCTAAGTGATGCCAGAATTACTCTCTCAGAAAGCTATCAGAAGCACCCCCCATCCCATAAACATTCACAATGTCACCCACCATCATAAACACCATCCCGTAAACATTCACAAGCTCACCACAATCATAAACACCATCACATTACCATCATCTGCATCATCACAACATTATCATCATCACCTCAATCAACACCTCAATCAATCACTAGGATCAACGCTATCATCTTCAGTGTCATTAATCCCCATTACTATCATCAACACCATTGACATTTTCACATCATTACGATGATCATCATCATTATATTATGTCACCATCACACCACCACACCCACAATAACAACCCCATGTAATCATCATCACCTGCCTCTTTTCATGTCGCTTATGTGTGCAGTGGGCAGTGGATTACCTGTGTCTTTTTTTTTTTTTTTTCTTTTTTTTTTTTTCAACCACACATCTTATTCAGGTAATATGAGAGCTTACATGTGCGCAGAAACAAGACAGTGCACAGAGATTTTCACACATAATCGTAGGCATATCCACGCAAGAGATACAAAATATTCTTATCATACTGTGAAAAAGGAGAGGAAAAAATTTACAGCTGTAAAAGTTATTGTGCACCCATGCAGAGCAATCAACAGAGCACACATCATTATTGTAGGCTTTTCCTCTGTGTGCGCTTGTGTGCGCACGTGTGTGTGTATGTACCTGTGTCATGTTGGCGCTGGTCTGGGCAGAGAAGTTGACGAAGGTGGGCAGGAACCGATCCTTGGACAGCCCATTCATCAGTTTGTCCTGAACGTACACACTCTTGCCTGTGCCAGTTGGGCCCACAAACAGGATGGGTCTGGAGGGCATTATCAACATCATTTTCTTCTTAATGTTGTGTTGGTTTTTCTAAACAGGAATTTCCATAGTAAAAGTAGTTGGTTTTTGTTGGTGTTTTTTTTTTTTTCGTTTTAGATATAATTTACTTCACTAATTTCATTGTTTTCCATTGCAGAATATTTCAGTTTACTCATCTCTCTTCAAAGACATTTTTTGTGTGTATTTATTTAATAATACATGCTACATTTTCATCCTGTAAAGAGCATGCACAAAAGTTGCATCTTTCTGACATGAATACATGTGTATACGGTTGTAATTGCATACACACACACACACATACACAGACACACACACACAGTCACATACACAGACAGCCAGGCTAACACACACACGCACACCCATACATGCACATGCACACATATATATATACACACTCACACATGCTCACACAGATTCACACACACACACGCACACACACTCACACATACATACACACACATTCTTCTACTCACACACACACACACACACACACACACACACACACACACACACACACACATAGGGTCAGGTCACCTGGAATGAGTGATGCAGAGGTCCATGAGGTAGGTGTAGCGAGCCGTGTCCATGGTCGGCACCAGCATCTCTCTGATCTTCTTTGTCTTGATTTCCATGCCACGGACCAGGTCGTTCCAGTGGCGCCAGTTACCTCGAGCTTTTTGCTGCCAGAGAAGAATGCACACACAAAAAATGAAACAAGATATCATATATGCGTGCACAGATGTACAAAGCCAGAAATGTGCAAATGCAGCTGAAACAAAACATCTTGCACACACATAAAATCCCACCACCAACTTGCAGAACAGAAGGCCAGTTTGGCCATTGGTATGGATGACACATTACACATAGCATGCAACCTGTATAAGAAATGGAAAGAATGACGTAAGGAAACTGAGTGAACGATATTGAATGATATGGACTGGATGACATGAGAAACAACTGAATGAAGCCCCAGTGCAGCTGGCAGCTCTTCAGTCGGCACTGCCCAGGTAGGCAGCCCGTTGTGTAAACAAGCTTGGATAGTGAAGAGCTTACAGCTTGGTCTCTAGCCAAGAACAGGCGCTATATAAGTATTCATTATGATAATAATAAAATATTACACAGACATGCACAGATAAATAATGCACATGTACAAATAAAACTGAAACAAGACAATACACATATATGCACAGATAAATCAATACAAGCTTTTACAAACGAAACTGAAACAAGATGTTGCACAGGCAAATTCGAAAAAAGACTTGGCACCTATGATTAAAAACAAAAAAACATCCCCCCCCCCCCCTCCTCCCTCAAATAACAACAACAACAACCAAACAAAACAATTAAGTCAAATTAGAAGCTACTGTGACACTTTGGTTAGTATCATGGACTTGTGAACTTGGGACCTCATATGTTCAATTCCTGTCAAAGGCATTTACGTGAGCAATTTTTTTTGACTCACCTGGCTCATATCCAGATCAGATGGTGTTACCGACTCAAATCAGAATATGAATGTCTGACAAATGTGTCTTATTCTAATATCTGAAATAACATTAAAAAAAAAAAAAAATTCACAAAAAAACATTATTCTCTATTACCTGTAGGCAGGAAAAGACCCATGTATTTGGAAATTCACCCTTTTGCATGTGCTGTAAGTATGCGTCATTCTCCATTTTGTGTGTTTATTTCTGTTTGGGCTTATTTTCAGTCACTGCACAATATGTGTCTGTCTTCCAGGTAAGTATGAGAAAAATGCTTCACAACAACGGAACATTCAAAGAATGGCAGCATGAAAGGTTCAAGAAAAAAGCCAAAACAAAAAGTCCTGAAAGAAATATGAGATGCGCCATGTCACATACTCTCCCTGACCTCATAGAAGTAGTCGTAGACGGTGTTTTCCGCAGGAAAAGGCGCCTCCAGCTTGCTGAGTTCCTTAGGGGGAGGGAACTCTTCAAGCTTGCCTGCCACCAGGTCCCTGTAGTGCTGGTCAAATTCTTGCGGCTGTCATTGTCCATGCAGCCTCCCAGGGTCCAGGGGATGGCAAACAGTATGGCCGACTGCAATGGATATGTACACGCAGGCATGTGCACACACCCACACGTGCGCGCGCGCATACACACACACACATACACACACACACATATGCATGCACATGCGCGCGTACACACATACACTTGACTTGTGAGGACTGTTATCTTCACCAGGACATTACACACACACACACACACACACACACACACACACACACACACACACACACAAACACACACATGCATGCATGCACACACATGCACACAAACACATACAAACATGTGCATGCGCCATTGCACACACATGCATTCATGCACACACACACGTACACGTAACACACAGAACAAGAGTGAGAGACAGACACAGATAGAGACAGAGAGACAAACAGCCAGCCAGCCAGGCAGGCAGACTGACAGCAAAAGACAGAGAGACAGAGAAAGCAGCAAAGAAAGAGGGAAAGTACAACACTAAGAGTCAAAGGCAAGAGACATATAGACAGACAGAGGGAAAAAGCCAGAGACAGGAACAGAACAGAAAGAAAGCACTGCCTACAATGAGCCAGGTACGGAGGTGCTTGTTGTCTGCTGCATCTTCTTTGCTGATGGCCTCAAACATCAGCATGTCGGTGAGGTGCATCAGGGAGCTGACCTGGTTGGCCTGCCCTGCCGGAGAGTACTCCTGTCATCAACACACACAGCGGTTCTGAACGTGTGCTTGAATGGCCTGGGTGACTGACTACCAGCTCCATGATATCATGTTTCAACAGACATGTTAACCCCATGCAGCAACAACGTCCATCAGCCTGTCCTGAAGAGCTGGCCTGATCCTAACTCGCAACCCCCCACCCCTCAGCCCTAGTCCTTTCCTGAAAATTGCTCCTGTACCAACAGATGGACCAATGGATGATGGGTGGACTGGTGGGTGGACTAGATGGATAGATGGGGCTGGCGGGTGAATAAATGGATGGATGGATGGATGGGTGTGTTGCTGTGTGGATGTATAAATGAAAGGGTGTGTGGATGGACAGATGGATGAATGGGAGGACTGGTGGGTGGATGGCTGAGTGGATGGATGGATGGACGAATGGCTGAATGGATAAGTTAAATGTGTGGATGGGCAAGTGGGCAGACCAGAAGATGGATGGGTGGACAGTAGCGTGGAGAGGTGGATGGACGCATGAACAGATGGGCTGGGATGTGGCTGGATGAATGAGTGGAAGAGAGGATGGCTGGATAGGTGGGTTGACGGGTGGTTGAATGGATTTTGGTTCTGGATGATTGAGTGAGAGAAGGTTGATGATGCTAAAGACTGACTTCTGGCTCACTGGTGATGACTGGCAGATGGACCAAACGATTAATGATTGACAGATCGCTAAACAGACAGACCAAGTGACAGCCTCACGCATCAGCAAGCTCATCGGGTGAACAAGGGGCTGAGGACAGTTCTGCATCAACACAACAGTCAACAGACTGGTAAATTAAGTGACTGATGAGTGGTGCAATGTTCAGCGTATCAGCCAAACCAGTGAGCTGATGTCCCTGTTCCTCTTGACTTGACAAATATCCCCTGTCAACAGACTGATTGAACAGCTGATCAACCAGCTGACTGACTAGGTGGCTGAGTAAACTAGTTGACTGACTAGCTGAATACCTGACAGGGAGAAACAATTCAGGCAGGCTTTGGAAAGAACATGCCTAGCTGTGGCATGATTGTATTGTTGCACTGGCCTGTCATTTGCAACAAGGCAATTTCCTTCATCTGCAGTGCATCAGTGTAGAAACAATACAGCAGTACCTTTGAAAATATTGGTACATTGTGAACTATAGCTAAAAAAACTCTATAACGTCCCAACTCTGTTCACGTTTCAGCAGTCCCTGCTTTACTCATGAAATATTCAATAACAGTAAGACTTTACAAAGAAAAATTGTAGTCACTGGTTTCAACAAACTGACTAAGTAACAACAATTAGAAGAAAAAAATGACACTCACCCTTTCATTATGAACTTTGTATCAAGAAAAAAAACTGTTCAAATTTTGTTAATCACGATCTCACCATGACATACATAACAACAAAATATGAAGAACTTGGTGGTAACACTTTCATCACAAACTGTGTAACAACAACAAGACTTACTTTTTGGCAGCCACCATCTTCACTTTGAGCTTTGCAATAACATAAAGACTTTCAAATTTTCAATTTGTCACTGCTTACACTATCAACTATTATAAACAGAAGGACCAAAAAAATTTGGCAGTCAATCCTTTTACCCATGAACCATATGACAAGCACTTAAAATTTTTTGGCAATCACTACTTGCACTATCAACAATTCAAAAAAGAAGGACTGAAAATGTAGCTGTCAATCCTTTCATCATGAACTACATAACAACTTTAAAAAAAAAATGATACCCATGTCTTTTGTGCTCTTTACTGTCAAGCTTCAATAAGAAAAAAAAAAAAGAGAGAAATCAAACCAAGAAAAGGATCAGGGAGAAGACGCTTTTCTAAAGGATTTGTCTCTCAACATTGCCATCACCACTAAAAAATAAAAAAGTGAATGAAACTGACATGTACAATCAAACTTACAAACCTAGTGTGGTAATCATGTTTAAGCATGCAGTGGAATGATAGGAAAACCTGTCAGCCTTTTCCTTTAACCTTGTTGCGACAAGCTGAAAAATAGTGATGGCAACTCAAGTCGCCCTGTTCACAACAAGCCATTCCGTGGTGACAGCAACACTGCTTTATTCCCTGGATGTGCCGTGCCTCCATAACAGCACAACTATAAAAAAAAAAAATCCCCTGTTCTCCGTCTACACTCTAGGGGATGAAGCTGCCCTAAATATTTAGAACAGGGTTCAAACTACTGGAAGGGTAAGTTTACATGCACTAACGATGACCTCTGTGACCCTAGAGTAGTCCGAACAAAGAGACCTGTCTGGCACTGGGAATTTCTGCAAAAGGCAGGTGTGGAATTTCCTGCCACGCCAACACATCGGGCAGAAGAAGAAATGTGTCATTACATGAAAGGTGAGAATTGGTTCAGCAAAGTGTTACAGAAGATGAGGGGGGTAAACGTGTACAAGTTTATCTTAAAGAATCTGAGCTTGCTCTGTATATTTAACAGTTTTATACGTCGTATCGTTTGAAGCCAAAACAGTGAAAAGTGTGCACAGTGTGCAATGATTTATTTTCATTTTTTACATATTTTTCACTTGGATTACACATATTGAACACCTCACACTGTCTCTGCATCTACTTAAAGTAAGAGCAAAATTTCATGCCCTTTTTCTTCCTCATTTACTGTTGTCATACTAACCAAACAAACGTAACCAAGATTAAGTTTCTCCTATGTTTTAGTTATGTTGTTTTCGTAACTGTAGCGTTGCTATTTTCCCAAAAATATGTTCAAGCTCATTGCAAAGTTCGCGTTTTACTCTTTCCATTGATATATAATAATAGCTTGTGACATTTATATTAGGAGATGTAAAATAAAATTAAAAAGTGCAAAAATTGCCCATCTGCAACAGTTGTAGGTGCATGCGGTTCACACGGCTGCAGGAAAGTGATGTTGCTCTGCCGCGCATGTAGCAAAAGTATTAACGTGATTTCTTCAAACAACTATCTAGGTGCTCTAGTGCCATTGTTGAAAAACATCTGCACAGACACTCACTCCCTCTCTTTCTCCCTTACACACACAGACACAGACACACACAGACACACACACACAAGACCTAAACACCCACAAATAATGATGCATGGTAAACTCTTTCATCCCTACAACCCGGTTTTCTGGTTTGCAGAAATCGCGCCCTTCCCTCCCTCCTGCAGTCCGGAAAACCCGGCAGCACAAAATCTCTCCTTCCTTCCTGCAGCCCGGAAAATCGGTCTCGCAGTAAGCGCTTTGAACTTCATGCGAGCCACGTCATCGGTACACGTCATGACCGGGTTGCTTGCAGGGCAGTGTTTATGATGAATGGAATGGATGCCAGACGGCCCTACAGCATGTGGGAAAGTGGTCGTCGCTCTATTTTGGCCAGTTTGCTACTACATACGTGGCAGTTCTCACTTTACTCTTCTTTTTTTTTCTCTAAATCCAGGAATCAAGGGAATAGTCGTATTATAAGAATCTAGGAACAAGAAGAAGTAACGGTTCATAGAAAAAATAGGAGCGAAAGAGTTAAGACTCTGTCATACACATACTCTTTCAGGTACACACTTGTTTGACATACACACTGACTTGGAAGGCATTGAAAAAGCTGATACTTAAGGGGTTTGCGCAACAGAGCTGAGCCAAGATTTCACATTTTGGCACTACCTGCACGCCACATGATGCAACTGAAAATACTGAGATAATAACCGCCTACAAACGATGTTTGGACTGTAACTGAAAGAAATGCCTACAAACTTTACAGACATCCATCGGTTTCTTTTTGTCAGTCAAATATTTCATAAGATACTGTGGCAATGTTCAGATTTGTTAGATTTAATCTCCATTATCCCCACCACTTTTGAATTATTCTGTGACCTGATTTATTTCACATGGGAGGTCATGACCCTGCAAGCAGCTCTCATTCGCTGGAGGAAGGGATCTGGATGATATCACCTAGTGTTCAGAGTAGACAGGTACAAAGTTGAAATGGATGCCTTCAATCATTTCCAATATTGGGCTGTACATTATGTTTATGACTGAACAGCCCTCTCCAACCATATGCCAAAAAAACAACTTGTGTTGCTGTGCACTGACTGTCAAGCCAAACAGAATCCATTCAAGGAAATGTATTTTGTCTAAAAATGCAATGGTACATTCTAGCATGCAGGTACATTCTTTCTTGTACTATCAAACAATTTGTGAAAAGACATAAAAATTAAAGTGCTACTACTGCTACTACACACTGACGCGACACATATTCTAACATAACCAACCACATGTGCAGCATGTTCTTGAGTGCACATTGCACTCAATTCTTACATGCCAACACTGATTCACTCACGTTCATGGTATCCTGGTGCTAGTGACAGATCAACATTGCAATTACAGACAAAACTCTTTACATTTTACACACAGCTTTTCTGGAAGAAAGGGCACCTTGTATAAACAATGGGCCTGGGCGAGAGAGAAATCTCCAATATCTCTATACATATGTGATCATGTGCATTTCCTTTATGTTTTGAACTGTATATAGGAGTAATTTGGCCTCTGAAAAAAACAATGTCTATAAAGAAATGGAAGAGCTCCAGAGAAGTTCATTAGAAGAAGTTAATTTCAATAAGCGGCAGAGAACATAACAGACCCCATTAAAATGACGAGGGGAAATGGAGGAGGCAGGAGAAAAGGGGAGACAAACATCTGACACTTCACCAAGACATGAGTTTGATGTCCCCTTTCTATACCTCATACTAGAGCCCACAACAACTCAACAACCAACAACATCAACAGTCAGAAAATCACAATGCAGTAAGTTGGGAGCCTGCTACACTGATTCTGTGGTCACTCTTCTTCAGAACACTACTGTTGAAGATGACAAATTCCACAGACTGTAACAGGGAATGTTAAATAAGATACCATTAACATAGGATACCATTAACATCATGCAACAGTAAAACAGTTCTACCTATGAAGCATTAGACACACCAAAATACCAACCTAAGGCAAAATGCATGAAATGTACTTCCCAAATAACATCTTTAACAATCAGCACTGGGTCTACATTGCGTTGTTTTGTTTTTGTTTTGTTTTTAACATTCTTACTTTCCCTCGCGCTGCTCACGTAATTTTCTGGGTCTATGGCACGCAATCTTGCATTCTTAAAGTTTTGTGTGTGTTTGCTTCCTAATGACTTGATCAGACTCCTGTTGGGGTCTTCTGATTAAACATATTTCTGCACAGCAGGGTGAGAACTGTTTGTGGACATTTTGTGTTAATGGGCAAAGATGACAGATTTCACATCAACACAAGCCACTGGTCATGGCCGCCAGTAAAGCGGTCATTGGGGAGCCAGTGTGAAAGGCTCTTGCAGCTAACACTGTAAGCCAGTGCCTTGCTCCTCTCCTTCACTAATTTACCTTCCCCCGTCCTTGACGAGGTCAGGAACTCATCTACAGACAGGTAGAAAAGAGGGGTATGTTCAACTAAGAGCATGAATGTGATAACCACTACATTACATCCCCCCCCCCCTTCCCACACACACACACACACACACACACACACACACACACACACCAAGAGTAATTATCAGAGCAAGAAACCCTGCACCACTTCACCTTGCTACCACAGATCCACCTGAATCTACCTGTTGACATTCACTAGTGTGCTACCAATTTACTTGTATCTGCACATCAAAAGTAAGCCTGTATTTGATTCATAAAGGAAGGCTGGTGGAAAATTCAGATGTGGCATTTAGCAGCTTCTGCTACTGCAAAAAGTGGCCACCATTTGCAGAATGTATTCATCTGAACCCAAAAAGGTTTGGCTTTTGCTGTTTCTTTTTAACCCAAACTTTCAATGACACTGACAATGATGATGATAGAGGACTGTTTGTCTATTGACGTTATTGTGGATACGATAATAGCCCAGGTGACGCTGAATCCATGCTAATGAGTCAAACAGCATTGTACACTGTACATGTCTGTTGGTGGTCACTTCCTGCTTCAAAGACAGTGTGTGAGATGACCAACAATTGGACAGTTGGCACCAATGTAATGAACCAATTCCAGATTTTCTGATGCCAGGTAAAACCACGACATATAAACTTATGCATGCACAGCAAACTACACTCATTAGTAGATTTTCGTATGTAAGAAATTTGTGAAATTTGGACTTGCATGACTTAAAAAAAACAACAACCTATACACCAGTTTAATTAATTTGTAAAGCACTCTAAGTAATTCAGTAGTTACACATGTATTAAATAAAAAAAAACTATCTATATTCATGAATGAATAATTTTTCATCCAAAAATTGATGAAATCAGGACATGCATGAGTTTTTTTTTTTAATCTTTTAACTATATTCTAAATTCAAAAGCTTACACAGCAATCAAAAAAAATAATTTAGAAGTTACATATATGTTATGCAGAAAAACACCATGGTTACATACATGCAAAAAAAAAAACCCAAAACATAAAAAAACACATGGTTACAAATGTTACCTTGCAGTTTTTGCGGATAAAGTCCAGACTAGGGTCGACAAGCCATTCAAACATGGCATTCGTCGTCTCTCTGCACTCCTCCCCATAGACATCTGGGAAGACATGGAGCCAGGACTTCACCAGGGGTCGCCAGCCCAGTGTCACAGGCTCCAGGTACACCATGCCACAGCGACTCACTGTGGCTGGCTGCAAAAGCCAAAGGGAGATAACTATGAAATTCTTTGTGTGCACAACTGAACAGCAGAGGCAAACATGTCATCTGTTCTTGTGTCTAAGACGATCTGACGATATTTGCAAAACAGAAAAGTGTGGGAATAGAAGGAAAGTGATAAAGAGAATCAGATCTACAACTTTTGTTCCAAGCTTTGTGGAAAATCAAACTTCCTTAATAACAGCCTTCTCTCACTTCCAGGCAGTTTCCCTGAAAGATGGGGGGCACTGGCTGTGTACCTGCATGGTAGAGGTAACAATGTGCCCACAGCCTCAATCCTCACTGGAGAGTATGGTGCTACAATCCTCAACTTCTCTTGGGGTGGCTAGCATGAAGAAAGTGGTGCCTTCTTCCCTCCCTTGCAGCTTGGGCCTCTCAGTCCTTTTGAAGAACAGGTTCCCATGTACAGCTGAGTGGGATGGGGCATCTGTGGTTGAACTGCAGGCATGAAGCGGTCACACTGTATCAGTTTTGACCTTGGCTTACAGGAGTCAGCGCTATGACCACTGCATTATCCCCGTCTGTCTGGAGGTGTCTAGTGAATACAGATCCTCAAAATAAAGAGTTTCCCACTATATAATTTTTTTTTTTTTCTGATTTTTTTATTCTGTTTGTCTGTACTATACTTCCCTCCCAACACAAACTGCTTCCTGATATCACAGGATTCTTGGGGGTATTGAAGAGAGATTCTACCTTTATGTGCTCTCACTGTATGCATGTTTCATGGCATGGCATCATTAATTCAGTGCAGATGTACTGAAAAGAAACTTGTCATCATCTCATGACAGACATTTTAGCCATATTTAAAAGTTCAACAGACTTTTACAAACTGACCCTTAGCACATATTCTTACATGATTTAAAAGTCTATTATGATTATTTGTAAAATATCAATTTATTTTTACGAGTGCTGCTCATAAAGTTCTGTGATCTTTAATCTATGTTACTACACATGAAAAAGTTACTAACTAAACATGAAAAAGCATGAGCATTCAATGCCCTCACCTTGACCTGCTTATATTGTCAGTAAATGTACTGGGAAGACTATGATTGCTTTTCCATTGATGTTCCCTTTGTCATATAAATACATTCAACTTTGGATCCTTCACCAATCACAAATGTGACCTGACTGCCTATCAAAATGAACATTACCTTCATTCCATCATCTTGTTTGTGGAAAGAGCAATAAAGAACATGAATAGCTCTGAATTCTCTAAACCGAACACTATAAACGGGAGATAACTATACCACAATTTTTCTCTCTTTTTTGGCCAACAGGAAGGCTCTACAAACAGTCAGATGGCCATGAGCAGTTTTCCTTTTGGGTTAAATCTATGTGCTTAATAGGAAAGAAATAAAGTGAAGTAGAAACAATTCTGGCCTATCACCACAGGTTTAAGCTGGCAGCCAAGCCACGAGCTTCAGCTAACTTTACATCACACCGATAAACACAGTGTCCTGAAATCATGTGCTCTCTTGACCTCCAAGCTGTCATGTTTGCGACATAACTACATCAAGAACAATACTACGAGTACTACTACTTGGTCATAAAGTACATATTTTGCCATACTGATCAATGCCCTTTCAGTCACTGGTCAGAAGCAGGATAGAACATATCTCATCACAAAAGAGAGATACAACCACCCTGCTGGAAGAGGAAGAAGGAAATGTAACCACCACACTGCCTGCAGTAAATCATCTGAATAAGAGAACAGAATACCAAGAAATACGCAGACAACAACCACACACTGCTCGGGTAACTCACAGAAGCTTGGGAGAGAGTCCCATGGTCTCGAAGATGAGGCTCATGACGGGCGACATCTGGATGATCTCACCGCTCATCAGACACAGCTTCTTGTTGTCGTCCAGCACCGTGTTCATGTTCTCAATCCACAGGGCGTCGATGGGCCCATCGAATATCACCCACTTGCGGTCTGGAGTGTCTGTGGAGGCAAACTCTCGGAATGTGTTGGCCACCACGCCGTCTGTCCACTGCAAGGGAGGTAAAAACTTACGGTTAATAGAACATTTTTTCTTAGAAGGGTATCAAGAATCATGCTGTTCATTGCTAATATGGCTGCCAAATCCCTGTTTAGTGTTTGTGTTTAGCAATGAAGAACCAGACAATAACCGCCTAACCTCAAGAACCAGACTATAACCATCTAACCTCACTAACTGGATTGTACTGTGTAGTTCTGTGATTGCTGTTGTCCTCCATCAACCAGGGAAGATGGGTACTGTTTTCAGTTGTCTGTATGTGTGTGTGTACTTATGTGGAAAATAACTGTTCAAAACTGTTAAGTAGATTGAAATACCATTTCACAGAATTGACTATATCGGCCAGTACCTACAGGGATTTCAATTTTGCACCGCTGAGGAAATTCTTAAGGAAAATATGTCTGGAAATGAAGATATTGTGGGGAGTCAACATGGATCCTACTGCAGCACTGATCTCTTTGGCTGTGACCTAATGCACCATCTGTATATAAACAAGGCATGAAAGTAACGAAGCAGCATCTCATAACTGGATCTGAACACACACACACACACACACACACACACACACACGCACACACACACACACACACACACACACACACACCAGTGAAAAAAAAAAAAGAACATCATGCATCCTGACACAAAAACACATGTTTTATTTATCTAATCATCTAATATCTTATAATGAACAAAAATGAAATAAAGACTTACAAAACACATACCTACATCCACTGTGATCTCTCTCTCTCTCTCTCTCTCTCACACACACACACACACACACACACACACACACACACACACACACAGAGCCGCACCTCGTGGGACACAGGGTCGAACTGTCCAAACAGCTGCCCCATGGTGATGGACTTGGGGTTGATGATGCGGGTAAGGACCTTCTCATATTCCTCCTCCCCTTCCTCCCTCAGCAGCGTCATGCCACCCTGCAGGGTCTCCAGCACCTTGGACTTGCTGCCGAAAGGCTCCCCCACAACATGAAGCCGTGACGCACAATCATCATCTCATAGGTCTGCACACAGAGGTCATGTCCTTGTTCACGTTAAGTATAGCTCTTCTGAAGATGACTGACAATGTGGCTGCTTATATATGGTCAGGTAATCTTTTAAAAATAAAAAAAAAGAAAGAAAGAAAGGCTTACATGCAATCCCCTCACTCTTGACATTCTGCCAGGGAGCCACAAAAACATGTTCAATAGGAAGGTACATAACTTGGATCAAAAGTGCCCAACACTTAAAAATTTACTTCACTTCTGATTATCATCATTGTTACAAATCCAGTCCCCAAACTAAAGTGGATCACAAGAAGACACTCCAGACCAGTCTGCACTAGTCAGCCACCCACAAAAACTCACACAATTATTTCACTCTGAGAATGACTTCATTCTAAACACACGAGCGTAACTGTTTTGTTCCAGTCATGAAAAAAACACAAACACAAAACCTCTGCAGAATCACTTTTCTTTAAATATGACGCAACTTTCAAAGCTTGCGAAATCCTTTTCCTCAAAGCATGACTTGGCTCACAAATGCTTGAACATCTTCTCTGCCCTGAACACGGCCTCACCCATTAAAAACTTGCAGAATCATGTCCCAAACACAAACTCATATCAATCCACAACAAACTGGTCAAAGGGGAGCCATGATTGACCAATGGATGACACTAATCTTGCTGTTGTCTGGAAGTCCACCCCCACATTCCAGGGGGCATATGGAAATGGTTGACATCCCCTCTCATCTCCAAGCACCTAGCGCCTGCTGGATACCGCCATGTTTCAGAGACCTACCCAACCATTCACATGGGGCACAGGATTGCTCAAAAGTGGTTCTCGGTTTGCCTAACACATATGTAGATGAAGGCTGTTCTGCTGCTAGGTTTGCACTTTTGTTGACCTGACACATCAGAAAAAGCCTGCGGCGTGTTTCATTCATTAAACATTCATAAGGCCTGAACCGACCATGCTCTCAAGAGTATAGTGTTCTCACCATTCACCATTAACACCCACCAATTGGAAGCAGACAAACATGCAAGACGCCTGGCCTGGTGTCATTCCTCATTATCGTTATAACATCAACGCACAATAAAGCAGGTCTAAGGAATAAGTCGCAGAGCAGTTTGTTCAGAAAGTGGATTACCCACAAAACCACTTAAATCAACTGCACAAATCACCCATAACTACATATAAATCAACACTACTTTTCCTAGCACCTGTCACATAAAATCTAACACAATAACACAGAGAAAACAGATAGCCTTTAGAATCTAACAGACACAGACAATGACTCGAGTCACCTAAAAGCATAGCAGATCCATTACTTAGCCATAAAGAAAACAAAACAGTTATCATGGCGGAAACATAGATAAGGACCTGCAGGACACTGGCAAAGACTTGTCAACAAAATAGATTATAGATCAGATCAGATAAATAACAAACCACCCTCGTTTTTCCTCCACATCTCCACCAACATGTCTGCACTCTATGCTGAGCCGCGCTGACACCAAGCCTTCTTGTCCACCACCCTGGATGATTTTCTCCCTGAAGAAGTCGACGAACTGTAAGTTGTTCTTGTCAGCTATCCGCTGCATGGCATCCAGGAAGACCTTGTAGTCTGCCTCCGGAAGTTTGAGACCCGGGAACAGATCGGAGATGATGCCGTTGAACAGTGGGATGTCGTGTGACAGGAACTTGGGCAGGTTCACATCAATGATGGAGCGCAGGAGCTGAACACACATGATTCATATACTGAATGATCTCACGTTGAAAAAAGTAACTGTAAGCATGCAATCAGTGCTTCTGGAATCTCGATTAAGATTTTACATGGTCAGTTCATCAGTTAAGAACAAGAGAAGAAGCAACTGCTGTGATATTTTCTTATAAAGTGTTACTTTATTCCAGAGGTTGGGTAACAAACTTAAAATGAAAAGGATGAGTGCTTTATGCATGGATGCACAACTGAGCAAATATGGACAAACATAAAACACCTTTCCTGTCTATCTCAGAGACACATGCACACACATACCAAGAACCACAAACACACACACACTCATACAGAGAAAAAATCTGGTGCAACCAAAAGTAAGAAAAATAACACAACTCTACAAAAATTCAGCATAATACATTAGGGTACCATACAGTAGACTTACAATACACACCAAACAGTACAAAAAGCACCACATCCAAGAAAAGGAAACCTTCATACCAGAATATCCTCTGCCTCATCCGGAAATTTCAGCTTAAGGTTGCCAGCAGCTGACAGAACAGCTTTGACAGCTCGCATGCCGTAATCGTAGTGGAACTGGGAGGACAGCTGCTCCGAGCACAGACGGTAGGTGGTCACGATCTTCACCGCCAGGTTCCTGGCATCCAGGAAACCAAAGGAGTACAAGGAGATCTCAGCAATCATGGCGTAGTCTGGAACCATCATGGCCACAGTGCGGAACAGCACCTGAAACACATCATGGCATTGTCAAAATCAGCATTGTTTCACGGAAGATGTGTAGTCCTGTTTTGAAAACACAACAGTTTTGCTAATTTCCAGAAAACTCTCTGAGGACAGCCAGAGTACCATCTAGGTAAAGTTTTTTTTCATATTCATTAACATTTCCATTCTTAACAGGGTTTTTTTTTTTAGTCACATGTTCTGAGCAATAATAATGCAACAATATTAAAACTTCTCAAAAACATCTTTTGAGCAATAACAATGCAACAATATTAAAACTTACCACATTTCTTTTGTTTGTAAATGTTTATTTAGGTCTGTTTTTTCGTAAAGAATTCCACTAACAACAACAAAAAAAGTATCTTATAAATGTATTTCCATACACAAAAAACCCTAAATCACCAGTGATTGAAAACAAGGGGGACAGAACTGCACAGAGCTGAAGAGAGATATATGCATTTTATGTCTCATGAAGTGCTTTTAAGAACACACCACTACCATTATGTCCAAAGTTGAATAGGCACATTTGACAGCTTTCTTATTCAAATACTAGCTAGCTGTTGTAAAATAGGAACATGTAACCGGTTGCTTTAAAATCGAGAAACCTGGGCCAGATGGATTTAAACAAATGCCATTATCATTTTAAGCACACTTCAAATCGTCTGACCTTGAGATTGTCAGGCAGTTCAGAGCGGCCAGCATAGCCTGGGTTCATGGTGATGCAGACGTAGCAGTTGGGGTTCAAGTCCAGTTCTGTACCTTCAAAGACAAAGCGGTCCACGTGGCTCTGCACTGCACGGATGATGCACAGAATCTGCAGACAACAGTGATAAGGATAGCACCTTGACCAGAGTGGAACTGTACTAAGAAAAACCATGAGGAAAAGTACTTTGAATGCATACTGAGAATAGTCTTATTAGTGCAATCTTCCCCAATAACGGATTAGAAACTCTGAAACTCAGTTGGTCTACTTTTGACTGGTTGATTTTTCTTTTTCATTTTCCAGTCAAATCTATCCTGAGATTGGATAACGGCCCTCAACAATGTTCAGCTAAATGAAGGAAAAAGTAAAATTATACTCTCTACTGGAAAATGATACTCTCTAAACTGCATCCCTTCCCTTTAATCCAGATCTAAAATATTCTCAAAAAAGGGAGAGCTACAGAGGCAGGAAACATGTGGGAGAGAGCTGGCTGCTGGTGGGAAAGAGGCCAGGGTGATGTCCATGGGAGCTGTCATTTCAAAGAAAACTGTCAAAAAAAAGGGTCATCATCATGTCATCTCAACATATTGTAATGTGTTTTAGTATTCCTGCTGCTGAGCATGATGATATAGAAAAGAAAAAAAAACCAGAAGCTTGTTAAGAGAGTAATGAAATATTCTACAGCAAACAAACAAGCAAAAAATGCTCTTGTACACACATATGAATGCATCACACACACACACACACACACACACACACACACTGGTAACTGGTTCTTTTAATGAACAATTTTTTTCTTTTTCTTTTTATAGCAGGACATCTACAGAACAGCTTGCACCAAGAAAAATAAGAGCACCCAACTGCACTTTTGTTAAAAAAAAATGAAACTGATTAAATGAAATAACGTTACACAAAACACAATTCAACAACACACACAAAAAAAAACAAAGAAAATCAGCTGAATAAATCATGCAGTACTAACTTTTGAGGTCATGACAGATAAAACCTCAAACACAGAGAACCTCTGTTTAAAATAAAGCTGAAGTCTGAAGTGTACTCATGATGTGTTCAGTGATGATGCAATTAAGAGAACTCATTTTGTTGAGATTTACAGCAATAAGACGTCAACTTTTGTCTATCTAGTGAACTGTATCCAAATCACGTTATAGCAATTGGGAAAAGTGAGAGAAGAAGAAAAAGAGTACAGACCTGTTGGGCCACCACTGACAGCACCTCTAGATCAATCCTGTTGAACTCATCAAAGCATGCCCATGCTCCAGCGGACGCCAGGCCTTTGAAGAACTGCATCAAACATCAAAATGGTTGTGACCTATCAAGAGCACTTCTATCAATTTCTGGTAGGAAACCTAATCTATTTGTATATACCTGCTGAAAAATAGGTAATGATGAGAAATTCATCATTTTTATGCTTAGATCCAAGTATGAAAACACACTGCTCCTTAGAACATATCTTTTGGGGTATCCTTGTATAGACAAAATCATGCAGATGAACGCTTGCATCAACATTATAGTCATGAAACATGCTATCACCTTTGACAATCTTGGACTTTGTGTCATGTGCTTCATATGTGCATTTTCCTTTGGTGTATTTATGTATACAACAGAGACACTGCAATTGTGGGACTGTTTGTAATTTTGCATAATTTTTATTTTTCTCTCCAGTTTTCCTCCAAACCTAATGAACTTACACATGAGTTTTCCTTCAGTCACGTCATTGATCCTTTTTCTCCCCTTCTTTTAAGCATACATGCACATTTATTAATGACTCTGTTTGGGATAACAAGTCTTATGAAAACAAAATGTTTACAAATGCTACAAAATGAAAACTGTTTTCACACTGTGACTCAAAACAAATCTGATTTTTTGCATGCTGTATCCATTGTAACATGAAAAGAAAAATCTGTATCTTTCTTCAGGACAGCTGCAACAATATTCTTTGTCCAGAACAGACAATCGTGCAGCTGATACCAAGAAAGGGAGGCAATAAACTGATTTACAATTACCTTTTTGCTGTCCAGAATATGTAATAAAAAAACATAATCACACACATGCCCAAGCACACGCAAATGCACATGCACACACATGCACATACATGCACAAATGCATACATACATATGGACACATGCATACACACAACACACACACACACACAGACACACACACACATATACACACACACACTCTCTCTTTCACCTTTCCCATAGCAATGTAGTCCAGACCATCGGAACAGTTGAACACCACACACTGCACGGCGATGGCTTTGGCCAAATCCTTGGTTGTCTCAGTCTTGCCAGTTCCGGCAGGCCCCTCGGGGGCTCCGTTGAGGTTGAGGTGGAAGGGCGCCCACCAGGGTGCGATAGCACCGATCGGTCAGCGGGGTGATGACAAGGCGGGCGGAGTTGCCAAGGTACTCGTTGCAGTAGTTAACGGTGGCGTTGGTGATGCGCACCAGCATCTTAGCTTCCTCCCAGTAGTACCGCATCTGGGCCAGCCAGTTGAAGTCGTTCTGTGTTGCCACGCCTAGGATGAGGGAGAGAGGGAGTGTGAGAAACAGAAAACGAGGGTAGACACAGAGTACATATTGTCCATACACACACAGAATGAAAAAGACAGGTGGGAAATAGCATCACTGAAGAGAAGGAAAGTAGTGAGGGGGAGGGGAAAGAGATGCCGGTATCAGTGGGGTAGGGATAGGGATGAAATGGCAGTGAGAGAGAGAGAGACAAACAAAAAAGAGACAGAGACAGAAAGAGAGAGAGAAAGAGAGAGCAATGTGACAGAGTCTGACAGACAGACAATGATACAGAAATACAGAGGAAGCTATCACATTTCTTTTAAGATCATACTTGGTTTTCTTAATACTGAAACTACAGCAAACATTTAAGTTACTGATGAATATATTTAAGTTACTGTAATACATTTAAGTCACTTATGAATACTCAAGCACACTTCACCCAACATTGGATCATCCAAATTTCCAGATCACATGAATGGATTGATTGGTCCAAACAGCACTGTTATCATTTGGTTGACTTGAAACCTGGGTAACTCATGATTTGGAAAGAATCTTTTGATTCCTTCATTTCAGGCAAATTATATTGAACTACATTACAACTAAGTCCATGTCTACAACAACAAAATGATTTCATGATAAAAGGCAGTCAAAAATGTACATAACACAGGCGCAGCGCAATGCATTTTAACCAAATTTTCTCCTGAATTCCACAACCTATTACTATTATCCTCACAGATTTACGACATTAGCAGGCAATAAATGATTGCCGTGTTCGGCAAACAAAGTCAACTGAATCATGTAGTTGACATGCACTGACTGTATTTGAGTGAAAAGAAGCTTCTATTTGATGATTTTCCTCAACAGAGGAGTCCCATACCAACCTGAAAAATGAGGGATAAAGATCATGCATGCTGAATCTGAACCCAAGTCTGTGCTGAACTAATCTTTGAAACAAAATGACCTGCGATGAAGTGGCAACAAGATGTCAGCTGATGGTAAAGATGCTCTCAACCACTCAAAATATAGACACATCAGTAGTGGCAATCTGGATAATGACAAAAGATTTGACCCAACGCACTAAACATGGTCGCCACCTACTCACCCTTGTTGGCCATGTCCCAGAACAACGTCACGGGCGTGTACGTCAATGACCACCAGAGCCCCCAGGGTGATGCGCTGCTGCTTTGTCAGCTTGCCCCGCACCAGGGCTACAATGTCCTTCAGCTGGTCCTGCAGACGCGCTCGTGGAAATCCCGAAGACCCTGGGGTCCTCCCTTGATGGCTTCATGCACATCCCGCGTCCAGAACACCTGGGAAGCACACAGCACCACCTGGCCCGGCCACTCCCGCACCCACTCTGTCCGTGGGGAGACCACATAGGCCTGAAACATAGAACAGAGCAATCACAAACATAGAATAGTCCAAATCACAGGAGAAGCACCAAACAAGTCTCCTGCAGACACAGAACAACACCAAGAGAAAATTTAGTGTTCCATACATCTGACTTCAATTTTGAGGTCAGAATTTATCAGATTCAGTCAGTCAAAATGGCAAAGGCTTCTCTAGAACCTACACTGGATTTTAAAACTGATATAAATACAACTCTGAAACATGTCACAAGTTAGCTAAAAGTACGCAGTTTGCCTACAAGAAATGACAGTGAAGCTTAACTACCAACACCTAAAGCATATGGCATCTTTCTGTGTTGTAATCATGTTCTTGCATCCTTTTCTGTATAGTTTCCCTGCTTCTCTTTCAAAGGTTTTGGCAAGAAAAATGTCTTATGAACTGTGGTTAAAAATGAATTTTTTAACATTTACCTGTCCAAACAAATGCTTTAATTGCATCTGAGTCTGAATCAACACCATACATCTACAACCTCACCCAAAAGATTTAAGGAGAGCAAGGCAGCTTACCAAGGCTCCAGTTCACATCAACAGAAAGAATAGACACCCATCACTCCACTTCCGTTCCTATTATCATAGAGTTTTACTTTTCAAAGACTTTATAAGCTTTGCAACAGGAGTTTTAAAGAGTCAAGAATATTCACACAGACTGTATGAATTTGCTCACAGCCAAATGACTTAGGCAGGTGGGCAATGTGGGTGTGTATGTGTATGTACATGAGTGAATTTCAGGTACGCACCTCCACAGCGGCCTCCACCACATCCCTGACGGACATCAGCATGACGTCCTGCACCTGTAGCAGCCACTTCTCCACAGCTCCTCTGGCCTCAGACGTGGAGATGGGATGCTCATTTTCACCTGCCCCCATACACACACACACACAAGACAATGTCACCACTAACGCTAATCACATCGTGAGTGAAATGATGTGATGTCAGTTACAATCAGCCAGTGATATGGACTTTTTTTCTCCACAGCATAAGCTCTTGAGATGTCCATGTGATGTTTTGTACTGTAAAATATTGAGTTGTGTTGCAACACACTATCTTGTATGCATATTGCTTTTCATTGTACTGTATTGTTCTGTGCTGTTCTGCACTGTGCTGTACAGTACAGTCCATTATTGCATGATTTTCTTGTCACAACAGTTTTCTCCCCAGGCTCAGTCTGTAATGATGCATCATAACAATATTCTTTGTTTTGTTTGTTCATCTTTCATTTACCCCTCCACCCCATACCACCTACCCACCATGCTCACTTAACTGCAAATCCTCTCAATTCCATCCATCCAGAATGACTCTAGGTTGCTTTCTCACACAGGATACTTGGAACGCTTTCTACTTTTAAATGTGCCATTTGAATAGAGTGGCTGTTGCAAAATGCTTCAAATCAGCCTTTTTTTTTTTTTTTTTTTCAAAGCGATATTTTTCAGCTTGTGTCAAGCACAGGTATAAGTGATAGGTGACTGGTCATTCAACATGACTCTGAGCAGTTTACTGGCCCATGTAGCCTGTGTGGGAGAAGCAGTCTGTGTGATAACCGAGAAGTGTGGAAGTCGCTTTGAGATTATGAATGCTTTCTGGATTTATGCAATGCAGGCAAGTCATAGCAATGATTAGTTATACACATTACCCACACAAAAACAAGACACACACATGACAATGTAATACAAAGAGTTTCACACGTTTGGTGTGATTTCGATCTGAACTTTTTTTTTCATAACTTAAAAAAAAGAAGTATCTGACCTACAAAAGTTCCGTTTAAACTTGTTTGGCATTCTAAAAACACATCAGATGGTATTAGCAGATAAGTTACTTAGAGAAAGCTTCATAGCTAGAGGGTTAATTCTCTTTTACGTTAACTAAACAGAGTGGGCTCTTCTAATAGAATTTTGCTGGAGACCATTCTGTCACTGAAATGAGTTGTGTTATAAATGAACCAAGAGAATGATGCATTTCCAGTTTACTCTCTTCAAAGTAAAAAAGAAAATCAACAATGACATTTTTCATTACTCCTAAATATGTAGAACACATTATTTCAAGACTTTGAGACTGGATTAACAAAATGACATTTTTCATTACTCGTGAATATGCAGGACACATTATTTAAAGATTTTCTGACTGGATTAACATAATCTGATATCATGAAGCAATTTTACTTTACTGGGTTTGATCAATTCTCTGACTTTATTTGAAATGTGTGTGTGTGTGTGTGTGTGTGTGTGTGTGTGTGTGTGTGTGTGTGTGTGTGTGTGAGTGGAGAGAGAGAGAGAGAGAGAGAGAGAGAGAGAGAGAGAGAGAGAGAGAGAGAGAGAGAGAGAGAGAGAGAGAGATGGAGAGAGAGAGAGAGAGAGAGAGAGAGAGAGACTGTGTGTGTTACTTTTTTGTTATGCTCTGCATGTCTTTCTTTTTCAACCTGCTCCTGTGTTTATTTATATTTGCAAAAGTGGAAAACATTGTGCACCTATTTTTCTTTAAAGGCTGTGTAAGTTAACCCTCCCCAATAAATACATGCTTCTCATTTTTTTTTTTTTCTCACCGACATTATACTGTGAACAATTAATTTCAAATCTTCCTCGTCATATTTTTCTACTTAGTCTAACAATTTTCATACCTAAAAGAAGAGATGAATCCTCTGAAGATGAAGCGAGGCCCACTGTGAAGAAAAGTCCTAAAAAAAAATGGCCATACATACCGCCCTTTGACCTTCAAAATACAAAGCAATGACCTGGATGAGGTTTGTGAAGACCTGAACACCTTGTAATGCTAACGCCTATACTGGTCAGCCAGAGACCCTAACCCTACAAGCAACAATTTCCTTCCACTCCACCCCTCCTGTCCGAAACACTGTCCACAGATTACACCCACCTTTCTCCCCCTCACTACTGAACATGGCCAGAATGTCCATTTTGGAGTCAAACTCCAGCTTGGCAATGCCCTCAAAGCATTTCTTCAAGTGAGGCTGCACGCGCAGCGGGTCTTTGGTCTCGGACAAAATCTCCAACATCTCATCGTTTGATAGGAAGAAGAATCTGAAAAATAAACACATAAATACATCTCCTGTATACGCAGTCTGCATTTAAGTTCTAACAAAATGAATAAAACAAGAATGAATTATATATATATACGACAATACACAATGCAGAGGTGAAAATATAGGTATGCTACAAAATACTTTCCATTCAAGACTTAGGAAAGAGCTTGGCTTTTTACTATAATAATCATTCAAAGATGTATTCATTTAGATCTATATATCCTTCTATTTCCTATTGCAGACACACACACACACACTCATACATGCACAAACACATATACACTAACCCACACACACACACAAACACTAGCTCAAACACACACACACAGACACACACTCACAGAGCCAAACCCACCACAACAAACAACAACCTAAACCCCAAATCAACAAACACCACAAAACAGGCACAAGCTGAAGAATCCTACAGTATCAACACGGCGGGCCATGATGTCTGACAAAAAAAAAAAAACCGTGGGAAGAAGAGTCGTTTCTTCTCCAGGTAAGCGTTGAGACCCTTGTTGATCTTATCCAGCAGACCCGTTGCTGTCCACCAGCTTCTCTAGCATACCTTGCACCCCAGTGGCAGCCAGTACCTGACATCATCACACAGCCAATAGCATAAAGCTGATCCACCACCACTAGGAGAAGCAGTACTAGTCAATTTGTTGTAGTGAGAAACTGAAGGTGAATGAGTGAACTTGTCTGCTGTATTATGGTGATGGATTCTCAATAGTTAGAGCCTCTGTGTATTCAGTCAAGAACATCTGATTGGCAAAAAAATACTTTTTTTTACGTGCTTCTTTATTTTCAGCTTTTTTGTCTCATTTTCATCTTCTTTTTTTTTCATTTACAAAAAATGCAGAAGAAAACAGTAATTTTGCACCAGGTTTAAATTCACTTACACACACACACACACACACACACACACACACACACACACACATACACACACACATGCAAACACCCACACACTGCAGGCACAGACACACACACACTACAGGCACACACATACACTCACATATAGACACAGACACCGACACCCACCCACACACACACACACATTGCCACAAGTCACCACACACACTGCCAGCCAGACCACAGCCCCTCCCCCCCCCCCCCCCCCCCCCCACCTCAGCCCCCACCCACCTTGGGGTCTCTGACGGTGTGCTTCATGACGTCCTTCCAGTTGCGGTCCACCATCTGGAAGAGGCGACCCTCCTCAGGCATCTGCTGCATGATGTCCTCGGAGCTGAAGATGGGCTCCAGGTACAGCCACTGGGCCTGCACCTTCAGCCACTCGTCAATCGTGTCCTGGGTGCGGATCAGTGTCTCCTCCCACACCTTCACCACACAGCAAAGAGCAAGCTTTACATGCGGAAAAAGGGGAATAACCACACAACACAATGCAATACAGCAAAGAGCAAGCTCTACTTGCAAATAAAGGGGAATAGCTACAACACAATGCCATACAATCGAACACAGAATGATGCAATATGATAGAGCACAAGATCATGCTATACAAAATGCAATGCATTTTCATACAACCCCCTCTGCCCTCACCTCCAAATAGTCAGTCAAACAGTCGGTTTAAAAAAAAAAAAAGTAACTTCTACGACCTATTGTCATTCTCCCTTCAAACACATCATTTGTTTTTCTTCGAAAACATGTTATTAAACCTCCTCAAAAGTAACATCCTGACGCAGTTTTATTTGTTTGTTTGTTTTAACAAACTGGGAAATCTGGACTTTTTGGGGGCAAATTCAAGATTTGGGGAATCATTTAAAAAAACTGGGAAATTGTTGAAACATTCAAGGGGCTGGGAGCTAGCTATCATTTGGTTCTGTGATCTGTGAAAGACAGTGAAAGAAAATCCACATGATCTGTGTCCCCCTAGTCACTGTGCCGTTCTTACCTTGATCTCCTTTCTCAAAGGGTTTGATGAAAGGAGCCCCGCATGGTCTGGGTCTTGACAATCTGGTCATCCAGCGTTGTCTGGATGTCGTCCACAGATGCCAGGATGGAGATGCCGGTGTCGCGGTAGCTGATCAGGTTGAAGGAGATGTTCTCCCATTCGTCCATCATCTTCTTCATGGCCTTCTCCAGGGAGAATTCCTGTCCACAAACGATATGCACATGTCATGAACTGGACAACGTCTGTAAAGTTTTCTGTTTGACTGGTTGTTTATTATGCATCATGTGCTACATCCAAGTGCCCTTCCCCTTTCCCAATAACAAAACAAAAGAACTAATAAAAAAAATTGTACACAGCAACACACTCCATTAAGGGGAGGTTATTCCAATGGATGAACAGATGACTGACCAGCCTGGATTTCTGTCGTTTTTTCGTACTCAGCATTATCAAAAAGTGGGCAAGCCACTATGTTTGGATTAGTGACAGGAGAAAAAAAATCTATTTGTCCTGATGTGTGATAGATGACCTGAACGAAAAAAAAAAAGTTATCAGTGAATCTTCTAACTGATGTCATATCTTAAACAACAGCAACAAAAACGTGTTATCTTCCACAACTGACCTTGGAAGCGGCACCAGAAATCTGCTCGAACTGGTCCATGTAGGGGTCCCAGGTTCAGCTTCAGCACTTTGCGCAGGGTGGTGCCGGTGTCAGGGGTCAGGTCAAAGCCAGCAATGTCTGACATCTTGCTCCAGTGCCGATCTCGGATGCCAGGGGTTGCACATGATGGAGATGACGGGCACAATTTCCTGTGGGCAGCCACAAGACACAGGGTCATGGCCAAGTAGGCTGCAGAGGCAGGCTAGTAACACTGACAACACTTTGAGATGAGCATAGGAGCCTGATCGAAACACTGGCTACACTGTAAGGTAAGCCGACAGGAAACAAGAAACGAAGATTTTTTTTATTACCATTTTCATCAAGTCTTCCCAACCTCCCCAAAGTCTCATCCCTTTCACACACACACACACATACACAGAGACAAAAAAAAAAAAAAAAAAAAAAAAAAGCATGTCGCCAAGCTCTGTAATACTGGTCAAGAATGCACTGGGTGTGTAATAGGTGTAGGCTAGATTTGTTTGACCAGTCAATGATGTGCTACAGTCATGTGTTGTGAATGGCCCATCAGATTTGCGGGACCTTGCGGACACCTCTTACTCTTTGTAATGGTATGGTTGTTCAGTTAAAATGCCATTTTCTTCATTGAAAATATACTACATAGTCCAAGATACCCCCCCCCTCCCCCCCTTCACTCATCTCACCCTCTCCTCTCCCGCCAACTATCTCCCCCACCAAATCCTCCCACTTCCTCCCTGAAGCTGACCTTGAAATCCCTCATGTTGTCCATAACAGTGTTGCACACGTTGACAGCCTGGGGAATCTGAAGGGTATCCTCCTCTCCTCCTCCGGCAGGGCTTCCCCGTCCTCCTCTGCCATCCTCCTCTCTTCCTCTTCTTCTCCCGGTCCCTCTCCCCTTCTCGATCTGCAGCTTCTTCACCTTGCTGTTGAAGATCTTCTGGATCTTGTACAGCTCCCTGGTGTACTCGTCCACCTCCCCCTCGATGGCTTCTGAGTTCAGCTCCAGGAACATCCCGTCCATCCACCTGGGAGGAGAAGCCCAGAGGCACAAAAAACTTGTTTGAAAAAAAAAAGAAAAAAAAAGACCCAAAGCTAGAAGGGGGAAGGAGAGCAGAGGCTGGAGAGGATGGATGTCAAAACAGGATGCCACTACAAGTACCTCATGTTGGCAGAAAGAGGTGTTCTACTCCTCCTTTTCTAAATATCAAACAAGTAGGATCATTCTTGCTCCCATGGTAAAATAAATCTATGCCCATAACTCCAAATGAATGCTGCTTAGGACACTAAACCACCTAGCAGAAATGCCTACACAGAGCACACAAACAAGAGTTACGTTATTTGTTTGTTATTCACGGTTTACTGTTCCTGCCTAATTGATGATTACCTGGTTGGTTGGTTGGTTGGTTGGTTTTCAAACATCTTGTTTTTCTGCGTTTGATTCGCATCAAAATGCTTGACATAAAAATGTAATGCTTCTAGAAATCGTTCAAAACAGACTTCACTTTGGTAACTCTGATTAACACTGTACCTTTTCTTAACCATTGGATATGAAGCTGTTGATCATATTTCTTTTCCTCTTTTAAACAGATGTAACATTTAAACAAAAACAAAGCACAGAGATGGAATGCCTGATAAATAAATGATACAGTAGAACATCTCCAAAATGATTTCATTCAAAGCCGAGTCACAACTCTTCCCATGCAGATGTAAGCATATTCACATCTGTCATTACACAAAGTTTGCATTCATGTCCACACTTGAGGATCAGAACTGTGGATAAGAATGGCAAGGTGCAGATATAGGAAAGTAACCATGTTTGATTTCTGCTCTTATGTGTGAGTGATGAAACCATTTCTGACATAAACAGTTTTTGATTTACTGTCTGATGTTGAAAAAGGTTCCTATTTTTCTTTCACAAAGTAAAAACTTTCAGCCAGGCCGGGTTAAGCAAGGTTTAATGTCTGAACCCACCTAAGCTCTCTGGCATGGGAGTACCTTGACTTTTAGACGTAACAGACATGGAGTCTCCCCTACACTGCATTGCACAAGTTTCATACTTGAGATAAATCTGTTATTTATTAGCCTTCCTTTCTTTTGTAAGCTAACCATACAAAAAATGCATAGTCTTCATGAATAAAAAGAAGACTGACAGCTTGAAAGAATTTAAAGCAAACACACAGATGGACAAACAGACAGACAATACGTATCTAGACGGATGGATGCTGCTGTTTTCACACAGAACACCTGTCCACTGGTTTGCCACTATACTTAGTTGGTCTATTGTGTGTTGTGTTTATGTTACAAATTCATGATTATACCATTCACAGGGGAACCAGCGGCACATGATCAACCCCTCCCCTCTTTCAAACACACACACACACACACACACACACACACACACACACAAAACCAACCCTTTTTATCTTAACCCTCTCTTCCTTCCATCCTCCCCCTCCCTGCCAAGTCAGAAAACAAGAAAAAGAGACAGAAAGAAAAGAAAGGGAAAGGAAGCTGCACGCGAGTTTTTGAGCATACTTCTTCTCTGCTCTCTGCCATTTCAGCACAACGTTGAAGAGCCTCATGAAGGGATCCAGCTGTCCGGAGATGTCGTCCACATCTGGGTACGTGGACACTGGGTACTTTGAACAGAGCCTCCTCCTGTGGACAAATGCTGACCATGAGGACAGGAATGTTCATCAGCAGCAGCGGAGTTCACAGGTCATGTTTTCAGAGGACATCAAAGCTTCCCTTCTATCAAGAGGAACAGCAGGGTTTTCAGACCCCTAAGGACAATTTGTGGGAGAAGCTGTTGGTTGTGTGAGAGTGGGCTGTTTTGTATTGACATTTGAAATGTGTAAAACTGCAGTCTTGATGAGTTTCAGATAAAGACAAATATCATCCTGCGAAGCAAGGCATACAGGAAACAAATATCATCCTGCTAAGCAAGGCATATAAAAAACAAAAACAAACGAAAGCAATGTAAATTTTCTTTAGATGCCTTCAGACAGAACATCTGCTGATTCTCCAGTCCAATACCTGTCTGACAAAAGCATCATATGCCTGAGAAGAGTCATATGAACACTTCAACCATAAAAAAGAAAACATAAAGAAGAAAATACATGGGGCTGGGAGTGGTGGTGGGGGAGGAAGGGAAGGGAAGTCAAGGAGTCAAGACTGTGGGGGACTGTCAATTTCTTTCAAAAAAAAAAAAAAAAAAAAGCAACACAACAAAAGGAAACCAAACAAAAACAAAATACTTTGTGTTAATGCACAAAGCAACCACAAAATCAACATTTTCATCCAACAGATGACACGAAACATCCCGCTACAGCTGGTGAATAATAAACGCACTACTCCTGACTCTGCATAAAACCAAGTGTACAGCAAAGCACTCTTCACTCACACTCCCCGCTACACCAAACCAGAGAACCAGCAGATTGTCATGCGACTTTGAACGGTAAACCTTCACCAGAGCTTGTTAAAACCACCGATCTGCTACACTGTTATACATTTGTAGAGCTAACATGAGGCTAAGACGAGGACATCGACACGGACCTTGTTGATCCAGGAGATCTGCTCCTGGACCTCGGCGATGCGGCGCTGCACCTTCACGACGTCCTGGACGTACTGCTGCATGGTGTCCAGCTCCCCGTAGTCGTTGAACTCGTCCACACGCGTCCGCAGCTTCTCCAGCTCCAGCATCACCTTCTCTCTCTCTTCTCATTCAGCTGCTTCTCACTCTTCTGCTTCGAGCTCTCCACCAGCTAGTGAACAAGGTAACAACCACAGGGTACAGGTGAGGTCTCTTGGCAATGACTTCCAGGAATCATAGAAAAAAAAAGTCTGATATATAAGAGGGCATCTGAACTGGGAGGTTTCTGAATTTCAATGCAGCTACCTTCTGAATTCCTCTTTCCTTTTTCAATCATCATAGCTACCTTCTGAATTCCTCTTTCCTTTTTCAATCAGTATCTTTTTTTTCTTGACAGAGACATGGATATTGCTACGGCTGAGGCATGGGCTTACTCTGACTTGTTTTAAAAAAAAAAACCAAAACAAGCAAACAAGTAAACACACACACACAAAAAAAAAAAAAAAAAAACCTTCAATAAACAAAAACCTTTAATGTAGACCGGTTAACAGTCAAGTCACCTTTTTTGTATTTCGCTTTTCTTCTTTACAAAGCAGTGTTAATTGGTTTGCACGCTTAAACCACCAGTGAAAAGTATGTCTGATGTTATTCAATGACATCTGTATTTTCAATTGATTACCAATATATCATATATATATATATATATATAAGATATATATAAAAAAAAGTGCTACAAAAGATCAATTTTATAAAAGCTAAAGTAATGACAGCTTAAACTCTCCTACTTTCATCTCTCACTGCAATACTGGTCCATGTGGCTACAAAATGCTATCAACAAGACAAAATCACATGTGAACATAATGCCAACTGGCAGCAAAAAAAAAAAAAAAAAAAAAAAAAAAAAAACAGGAGAGTTCCAGCATCAGACCTGTGGCCCACAGGAAGAGTCGATGCCAGTCTACTTTTAATCCCCCATCTCTCTACCTACCTCCTCAACCCTTCTTTCCCAGGTTGTACAAACAGTTCTCTTTATCTCATGCAACGTAAGGTTTACAGATATAGTCAAGAGCACTTCTCTATACAAACAGTTTTTCTTATCTCATGCAAAATAAGTTTACAGATATTGACAAGAGCATTTTACCAAACAGTTTATTTATCTCATGCAACATTAGGTTTACAGATATAGACAAGAGCATTTCATAATACAAAAAGTATTCTGTATCTTATGCAGCATAAGGTTTACAGATACAGACAAGACCATTTACTATACAAACAGTTTTTTTTCCCTCATGTTGCATAAGAATTACAGATATGGATAAGAGAATTTTACCATACATTTTTTCCTTTATCTCATGCAACATAAGGTTTACAGATCTAAACATGAGCATTTCCCTGTCAATGACTGAAAAAGGGTTGATGCATGAAGCTCTACCCACATAACAGACAGACAATGAGTCTGCTTTCAGTAATCTCCCATTTCTATTTTGAATTTGTTTTGTTTCTTGGCAACTGAGGTGCTCAGCACTGAGTAGAAATACGGTAAATGTGTGATCAGGTAAGCCTGGGGAAACACCTACCACATCATTGTCGTCAAAGACAGGGTTGATGCGCGTGGGCCAGGTCAGCACTTCACAGTTCAGCTCGATGTCTTTGGGGGTGAACATGAAGACATCAATCAGGTAAGCCAGTCTGTCTTTGGATTCCTGCAGACAAACGTGGCATTCCAGCCAGTCTCGACACCACGCGGCTTTTTCTAATCTCTCCTTCGGCATCTATATGCAATGTTATCAAAATGAGCACTTAGCCTCTTAAGACAACATCATGTTATAAAAGGTACACTCTCCCATATACCCAGAGGCTCACCTGTGCCTGCATGCAAGTTCACATTCACACTCACATACATATTCACATAAAGTACTCATTCATTTTGATTAAGCATCCAAGGTAGGCCTATACTAGACAGACAGACATACAGACACACACACACACACACACACACACATGCGCACAGACACACACACACGCACACACACACGCGCACACAGACACACACACACACACACACACACACACACACACACACACACACACACACACACACACACACACACACACACACACACACACACACACCTTGATGCGCTCATTCAGTTTGATCATGCCCACAGTGCGGGCCTGTTCCACAAAGGTCACCATATCCTGCAGCTCCTCGCTGGTCTCTGGAACCTTCAGCGCTCTCTCCTGGATCACCGAGAACTCGGAGCAGATCCTGGAATGCATCAATCAGTCCATTCAAAGGATAGCTAAATCATCATGTGATGGAAAACAAACATTATCTACAACCTAATTTTTCAAATCTTGACAAGTAAATTTTACTATATTTTCTTTAGAATTTAACTCAATCACACTGAATCTAAATAACATCCATTCGTCTTTTCTCTAGTATCAAACTTACAAAAAGCATAAATGAGTCTATGACCTTCAGAACTGATAAACAAATCACTCCTAATCAGATAAATATTACACCACATTCTTTTCATTCTTTTTCTATCAACAGCAGCACGCTCAAGGACATGAGTCCACAGAAACTACATGCATCTTAAACTGACTTACGTTTCATTTTCTTGGCGGTGGTCAGAAGAGACGCGGCTGAGCAGCTCATCAGCCAGACCGCGGGCCGCCTCTGCCAGACCCACCTTGAGATCTTCACAGTCCAGTCGGATCATTTCGTAGTGCTCTATTGACGGCAGGCCCATGATTTCACTGGCCAGGGTACGGTACTTCTCAATTTGCTGACAAAGACACGATAATGTTTTACAACCCAGGTATTTTTCATAAATGCCAAATTGAGCACAAAATGAAATATGCCAAAAGGCTGAGCGCCTGCCAGCGCCCAGTACAACACGTGGCAACAATGGGCGCCGCCATGTTTCATGTAGAAAAGGAAGTCTCGCGAGAACGTGACTTCCTTCTTCCTGTAGCCATTTACTTCCGTTTGCAAAAAAACGCGAGTCGATGCGTGCCGTGGTTCTTGAGTTACGAATTTTTTAAGTTTTGAGGTCAAAATGCTGTTTTTCACCATGGCTAACCTTGATTTCTGCCATTCTATAATGAGATTTAGTGATGGAGATACTGTGTTTTGTAGGATTTACGGCATAAGACTTAGTGAAAGTGCTGGGTAATGAAGCTTAGAGTGACCTAGATTTCGACTGGGATGAGGTTCCAGGTATGATGAAACAACGATTCGGAAGAAAGTTCTGAAGAAGAAGATTTTTTTTTTTTTTCCCCGAGTAAATGGCTCATGTGACATTCTTCAAACTTATGATATAGCAACATATATATTCGTAGGAATTTTTAAAATTTATTTTCATTTCATTATTTCCTTTCCTCTCTTTTAATTATTTTTTTTAATGGGGTAACCATGTTCAAATGATAAGTGCATACTGAAGAGGGTTAACCAATCATCACAGATTCGCACTGTCCCTCATTTTCTTTTGACTCTACTGCCTGTGCCTTCAATATTTTCTATAAATCTGTTCACATATTCTTCTCAGGGAGATAAAGCTATAAAGTAACACCTTTCTTGTTCTTCACTTGATAACCAAATGTTGTAAACAGTTTTTGAAATTTCGGGACAAGCTACAGACTAATTACTTTTCTCTCTAAAACTGATCTTTGCTGGCAGGCAGTTTGTGGTGAAGAGTAGTGGGAAGAGGCGGCAAAGCGGAGTGAGTCACATTAACTCACCACAGTGTACTCGGCGAATGAGTGCTCCTCTTCCATGTAGGCATGGATTTCCTCCAAGGCTTTCCCATTCACAATGTAGTCATAGCGGTCCTCTGCACACAACCAGTTTTATCCCCACATCAAAAAATGCCCTGATGCTATGCTTCACTTCTTTTGTCAAAAGTTCAAACAGAACCGAAAACAAAAAGTCATCTCAGCAAATACGAACAGTGAACACACACACACACACACACACACACACACACACACACATACACACACACACACACACACACACAACACTTTTGACTAACTTCATGTAAATACTGCTTTTCATCCTAGTACTTTCTTTACGGGGGGTACATCTTTGTTGAAACAGATATGTGTGCACCGAATGGACTACTCAAATTCAAATTTCGGCAAGTGACACGAATAGAAACCCCAAAACATGAAGAGAAACAATAAGCACATTCAACAGCCCTTTATCTAAGATCAGTTGCAATTTGGGCTAAAACACATACACTTTTGACTAACTGGTGTTCACTCTCATACTGACTGCTATCAGGGGAGTATTGCTGTGTGCATTTTGTATCTCTGTTGTTGGTCATGTCTGAAGGAAACAGAAATTTCGCTTGCTTGTTTTGTACATTATACATCTGTATACCAATTCTATGTTACTTTGCTCCTTGTCTTGTGTTTTCATTTATATTGTGTTTTCATTTATTTTGTCTTGTTCTTTTCTCCCTAGTTTCAGTTTCAGTATCATCCTGGAGGAGTCAGTGCAAGTGGACCAGTCCTTGTATGTCACACACACTCTACTAAGCTTGGAGACCACAATGCACACAGTTTGTAGTTAAGATGCAGTGTGCTTCATGTTCCTTGCTTTTTATGGTTTTCAATGCTCAAGGTAAAAGCCCATTAATTAATCTGTTAACACAAACTGCCATCTAACACACAATTTTTTTTTTTCAGTTTTACTATCACCCAGCCTACCACGCAGGGCTCTTTGAAGACTGTCATAACAAACACACACACACACAAACACAGTCTCAAACACACACACACACACACACACACACACACACACACAAATACCCCCCCCCCCCCCCCCCCCAAAATCTTGCTTCACGTGACAAAATCACTGGTTGTTCTATACCTTCGCAGAATGCTTTAATACCTGACCACAAGGAATGATTTTTGCAAGAGTCTGAAGTTGTTAAACTGACCCCTGATATGAGCATTCTGATATCCTTATATATAGAAAAAACTGATCCCTTTGACTCACTAAAAGACTGAAGATGAGCTTGTGGTTTTTCAAAATAGTGCTTGACCCTCTCTTTCAGCTGCCTGATGGCTTCGTCCAGAATGTGCTTGGCAACAGTGGCGTCAGTGTTGGTGACTGTGTTGCCTCCTGCCAACCATGACTGGATGGTGGGCACCTGCAGGATCAGTCAGTACGGAGAAAACTGTCAGACATGTGTCATTCAATGAGGCTCTTCAGTCTATGGATAAACAGCACTCCATGTAGGCACCATTTGAACGAAAGTTTAGAAGTCTTGGCAAATCACGAAACCTCCAGACTTATGATACATTTAAAGAAACAAGAGAGAGCGAGATCGAGATCAAGAGAGAGAGAGAGAGAGAGAGAGAGAGAGAGAGAGAGAGAGAGAGAGAGAGAGAGAGAGATCAAAGCAGTATGATGAAAAAAGTAAAATTTAGTCTAAACCAGCAGCGAGTCTCTGATTCAATGTTTAATGCAAACAAGGTAAATGGCATCGGTTAGGGCTAGGCATGAGAAACATAACATTTTTCTTTTCAATCATGGTATGTTTTTCTTCCAGCACACCATGATCTGCACAGCCGTCTGATCAGTAAACGTTCCTGGTAGAATATTGCCCTATGGCAAGACCAAACACGCATGACATCGCTGTTTGCGTCATGCGCACACCTACAGGCAAAAAGCACCTGCTGAATGAGCGCCTTGGGGTCAGCTTTCCAGGCAACTACATTTTGGAACAAGAAAACCTCCATTCACGTAACTTCTTCACCAGGTACTGAAAAGATCCAGATGTCAACAAGAGACAACACAATCCCACCATGTTACCCACACCCAAAATCCTGGTATCTTAATGGATACACAGTATAAACACTGTCAAAAACCTCTCCGCTTGCGTTAAGCTTTCAAAATCTGCAGTTATCACATTAGCAAAAAGCAATGAGTCCAAGGGCCGACCTGCTGCATGGTCTTGGTGATCTGTTTGACCACCCAGCAGGACCACCTCCTCCAGGTCGCCCACTGGGGGGTAGAAACTGCATGTGCTGGTCATCAAAGGTCAGCTCCATCTTCAGCAGGGGCAGCTTGAGGTGGTTCTCCGGCTCAAACAGCGACACATAGGCGTCTATGGTGCGCACCAGCAAGTCTTTCAGCTGAAAGTCAGGAATGCAAGGGATCTTACTCTTGTTTCTTTAAAAAAAAAACAAAAAAAAAACAAGTACTATTAATTTCAACTGTTAATTATTGTTGTAAACACAAAAAAGACTCCTATTTTCTTGTGCTACCAAAACATCTCCACATCACCTTTTCATACTGAATGTTGATCAAGTCTAATATGCCTTTTTATTAACTATTACAAATACCAAAAAAAAAACCCCACTTGATTTGCATGTCTCAACTGCATGTTTCTGATTGGTTCACCTGTTTGTTCCTGTTGATGTGGTTGATAATCTTGTGTGTTTATCTGGCTTTTATAATCTTGTGTGTTTATCTAGCTTCTATTTATAAGTGTCTCCTATTTCAATCATTAATGACCTTATATTTTTGTTTCATCAACTGTCCATATTATCCTATATATGTAGACTGTCATAAGAAGTTTAAAGAGAAAAAGTTAATGACCTAGTGTTCCCTTGTTAAAAAAGTAAAGTATTTTTGTCCCAGATTAGAAGAATCTATAGAACCTCTTGTGGCCTGAACAAGCTGCATCCATGACACAGCAGCAGATACCTGGTTGGAGATGAGGGTGGTGACGCTGTTGTAGAAGGATTCCATGTTCTCAGGCTTGATGGTGGTGAAGCTGTTCTTATCAGTGAAGATGTTGATGACTCCTGGGTACCATCTGCCCATCATCAACAGTACCATCATCATTCGTCATTGGGAGTAAAGTTAGTGATTTTCCTTAGGTATAGTAAATCATAGTCTTAGGTTTGGTTTTTAGGTTTTGCCTGAATCAGTACAAAATAGTCAAAATATCATGATAATCTTTTTTACACCTAATCGACTTAGCAGAGGGTCTTAATCATTGATTCAATTATCCTCAGCTGTGAATCATGCGAAACCGTGGTCTTGAAACTTAGCAGATGTAGTATGATGTTTATGGACTAATCCACATGCAATGACATTTCCTCAATGAAACTAAAACTGAAGCCACACCTACATTTTCTGAGATTCGTCTTGATACCATCTTCCACAGCCAATGAAAGGTCTCGTTCTCTCTTTCCTTTGTTTACATTCTTATTCTTGATTCTGTGTGTTTTTTTCCTAACTGTTAAAATGTGTCTGTCTGGGTGCACAGGAACGCAGACAAAAATTGAATTGGGAAAGCGAGAAGATAAGGAAAGACAAAGAGAGAACTCAGGGGAGAGATAGAACAGAGGAATGGGATAGAAGGGGCGAGGGGGGGGGTAGAAGTTGGGGAGAGAGGGAGAGAGAGGGGGAGAGGGGGGGGGGTTGCAAGTTGGGGAGAGAGAGGAGAGAGAGGGGGATGAGAATAGGTGAAACGAAAGAGGTAGCCAGTGAAATGACAGTTTGCTATATAAAGAAAAGTTAGGCCAATAGCTGATTTTTGTCAACTTTATTGTTGTAATTTAAAAAAAAAAAAAACATTGTTGGGCTAAAAGTTGACTGCATTGAATTTGTCTCTCCTGTTTGTAAGCTGTTGTAATGTTTTTTGGTATTTCTTTTTTAGTTCACTGTGGAGTAAAGTCTGAAACAGGTGAAAATAACCATTATTTTTTATTCCCCCCCCCCCCCTACTTTTCCCCCCATATCTTAGTTGCCACCACCTTCCCTTCTTCCCCCTACTCCCTTGATTTCTAAGCAATTAAACTTCAAATGTCAAGTACTACAAACAGCAACACAGTATCTCCTCTGATGGGTGACTGGATGGCAACCCGACATTGACAGCTCCCTGTAGACTGCTGACTGCGTCTTGAAAGAAATATTTGGATGCGGCTGTGTGAGGAAGGGACAGAATGAGCTGGGTGAGAGTCATGTCAACTATAGGACTTTGATGACAAGGTCAGTAAACCTTCAACAGATAAAACACAAAGAGAAAATTTGTGTAAAACCAGACGGCTTTGAGGTTGCAGTTACGAAATGGTCACGCACCCCTGCATCAGCTTCTCTTCAGTCTTCTCCAGGTCCACTATGACGTTGTTCTTCAGGCTCTCAAACTCCATGGGGCCTTGCGCCCTGCAACATCAGTCAGCTTCAGTTGTACGCATCAATCAAATCATGTGCTAGCTTAGTATACCATGCATCGTTTCAAACTGGACCCATTTATGTCAAGCTCTGGTATTTCATTACTGAACCTTTGGACCATAACTCTTCCAGAGTGTTTTATCAGGCGATTTCTTATTATCATCATAGCTTTTCCAGATGTTATGGTCAAATAACTGTTTAGTCAGTGTTATGATGTTTTGTTTATAATGTATCATACCACAGGTATTCCTGATGATGATGTCCTTTAAAAACGATTTCAAATCATTTCAAATCTATACGATAATGTCCTCAATCAAACATTTGAAAACGTTTAAAATCTATACAAATTCATATTTCATATAAAAAAATTAAAACAACTTTTAAACTTGGTTTAGAATTTGAAGAAAAAAAATGCATATACCTTTAACCAAAGAAAAAAGATTTAAAATATTCAGAAAAGATTAAACTTATGTGACCCAGCAACTTATACACTCACACAACCACACACACACACACACACACGTACACACACACACACACACACACATATATATGTATATATATATATTTTTATATTGTATATTATATATTTTTTTTTTTTTTTTTTTTTTTTTTTATTTTTTTTTTATACATATATCCATTTAAAGGCATGATTCTGGTATTTACCTGTAGGTAGACACATCAACCAGGATGAGTCCTCCAAGCATGGACTGGCACATTCTGAGAACAGTTTGCATGGAGGGGTGCAACAGATGCAGGTGTTCCATGATGCCATCACGATTGGACATGAAGGTGTCATGCCATGGTCGTGAGAAGTCCAGGCCCCTGAACACACACACAAAACTTCAGACCAACATCAATGAAAAGATAAACCATGCATGAGGTTAACACTTACAGCTAGAAAAGAAAATGAGGAAGACTCAGTGACAAAAAGACGTTGATAACAACAAAAACATGTTGCCACAAAAACCGGTTGCTTTTAATGACACTTACAGCAAATAAGAAACATTACATCTATTCTCAAAATGATACCAGAAACAGCTGAGTCCCTTGAAACCTCAACTGAAATCACATTCATAAAAAAAAAACAGAAAAAAAACCCATGACCATACAAAACCACAGGCACTGCTGTAAGCACAGGCCACAGTTCCCTTCACACAGTCAGAAGGGTAACCATGAGTCTTCAGATTACAACACATCTCAGTGAAGGAACTTGCAACTTACTCAGGTTCTGCCGGAGGTGGCCCAGCCACTTCGTTCTCCATTCCCTTCACCTCGGGTTTGATCAGACATGTTGCACTGAAACACAGCACATAGCGTTAACGTGTTGAACCACTAACATCGGTTTCAAAAAGTCACAACATTAATGACCTCATAGCTTAACGGCTAGATGCAGCCACTAGTCGAGATTCATGATGTCAGAGGAGGGTAAGGTAAATAATGTTGCTTAAAGCCCAGCCGACCGCAAAGGGGCATATCAGGGTTGTCACCACGTTAAAATCAGTTCACAAGTCATCAAAAAAAAGAAAAAAACAAAACCAACTTCACACATCTCTTTCATTTAAAATGCATCTTCTAAAAACATATCGGAAACTTTGTTAAAAATCTTTCTCCCGTAAAATCTCAGATCAGATGAAAAAATGTTAATCTCTTTCAGAAACTCAAAGATCACGTCAGGTGGGACATCTCTGAACAGGGTGTTTATGTCTCACATTGTTCAAGTCCCAACACTCTAAAAGAACATTTCACGGTGCGTGGAACATGACATGGAATGCACCACGGGGCTTCTTCACCTTTTAAAAGATAAGAATGGGTGTAAAATGAGTGGCCTGTACGCAAACAGCACAAGACTGTTTCTTCTTTTTACACAGCCGCCTCGGGAACATAGTAAAACTCTTTCAGGTTTGGACGGATTTTAAATAGTTTGTCATGTCAGAAGAATGGCATTACGGGAAAGACAGTGCTCCTCACTCTTCTTTGCCCTTGCTTAAAGATGGCAAACAAAAAAAGAAGAAAAAGATACCTAATTATGGCCAAGCAGACACAGAGTCTTCATGTCTGAACATTCTGACCCAGCATGTGATTCAGCTGCTCAGGGCAGCAGCCAAACACTGACCCTTTGACTACAGGCACCTCAATGTCTAATGAATGTTTTCAAAAGAGGAAAAGGATTTTTCACAGGGTAATCACTGGAGAATAATGACCCTCATCAGAACATTGATAACGGATCTGTATTTCAAATCTGTTCCTCTGCTCAATCAATAACAGTGCTTAAAACACGATTCATGAGCTTGTTAAGTGGTATAGATCCTGCCTAAGGGCAAGAGAGTGATTTAACAAAGAAAATGAAATTAAAAAAAGACAGAAAAAAGCACCACTGTTCTTGCATTCTATTGTTCAAAAGAAACATGGTAAAACTCTCTCTCTCTCTCTCTCTCTCTCTCTCTCTCTCTCTCTACCACTTTCCCTATCTCCTAGTCCTTCTCTCATTCTCTCCTTCCCACTCTCTCTCATTCCTTCCCTCTAAATTAACAACAACAACAAAATAAAAGAGAAAAAAAATGCACCACTGATCTTGTGTTCTGTTGTTCAAAAGAAACATGGAAAAGAAACTCTCTCTCTCTCTCTCCTTCTCTCTCTCTCTCCTCTCTCTCTCTCTCCTTCTCTCCCTCTTTCCCTACCTTCTGTCATCCTCCCCTTCTCTCTGATCTGTATCATTCTCTCTTTCTCTCCCCTTCTCTCTCTGTGTCCTCCTTCTCCCCCCCCCCCCCCCCCCCTCCTTCTGTCTCTCCCTCCTTTTCTCTCTCTCTCTCTCTCTCTCTCTCTCTCTCTCTCTCTCTCTCTCTCTCTCATCATCACCTTACCCATAGATTTCTTCATGCTTTCCGTGAAGTTGCTATGCACCTCGGAGAAGAGCTCCTGCATCACCTCTTTCAGCTCAGGCTTGCTGCGCAGGTGCTGCGGGATCATCTGCATGATGTGCTCCGCCCATGTCTGCTGCATGGGGGTGATGGGCCCACTCTGCACGCTTCCCTTCAGGTACTGGTAGTTCAGCTGGAGTGGGAGAGAGGGGGTTGGGAGGAGAGGAAGGCAAGGATGGGTGGCATGGGAGGAAGGCATCAAGATGGCCGTTATCATCATTGTCATCGTTACCGCCAAATCATAAATATCGTCATTATCATTGTCAGCACTGCCAGTATGATCTCTATCTTCCTCCTCCTCCTAAACATTATATTATCACTGTCATTGCCATCATATCATAATCATATATATTTTGCTTGCCCTTAATCATACATATGTTAGGACTCCTCACAACTACAAATTCTTCATGAGGATTCTCCTAGCATCTATCTCCACAAAAATGTTGGAACAGTTAATACTTCTTCCATTTCAAGGAAGAGCAGATGCATCAATTGTGAGCTGGTAAGAAAAGACAGTATCAATCATGTTTTTACACGTTCGCAGTTACTTTCATTCTGTAATGTTGTTGCAGTTTACTGGAGATATTGCTTAGCTACAGGCACATAAGTCAAATGTTTGAATGTATACTTTATTCTTTGTTTATGGACTCAACCTTTACAGTAAACAATTACATTTTCAATTAAGATAATGATAATACTTAACAAAAAGTCACACACACACACACACACACACACACACACACACACACACACACACACACAAATTAAACACAGTGTCATCTACAAATCATGTATGAGGAGTGAAGAACAAGAAATGCCTGTTTGTTAAATTTAGGGCTTTGGATATGACTTGGGAATGAAGCACTTTTAGAAGACAAACAAAAAAGCATTGTACACACACACAAAAAAAACTAGAAATATAGACATAGGGAGAGAGATGGAGCAGGAAGGGGTTGGGGTGGGAGGAGGGGGAGAGAGAGAGAGACTGAGAGAGATTACTCATTTACTCATCCAGTCTGGACACACACACACACACACACACACACACACACACACACACACACACACACACACACACGCATACATTCATACACACACCTACAGACAGAGAGAGAGAGAGAGACACACACACACACACACACACACACACACACACATACACACACCTACAGACAGAGACACACACTCACACTCACTCACACACACACACACACACACACACACACACACACACACACACACACACACACACACACATTGCAAAAGCACACTAGGATTACACATGACGTCAGCTACTGGAATCTTCAGCCCAAGTCCTGCATACTAAGGATTATCCATTGTGCTCTCTTGCTTATACCACAGGTATACAGCCAGGCTTGATTTGGCCCCTAGCCACCTTAATGTCTGGCACGGTGCCAGAGCCAGGCCCAGAGAACTGAGGAAACACTAAATATGACCCATTCAGGCGCTTAAGTTTCATACTTTGTATTGCTCATACTGTGCAAGGTTAACCACCCACAATTTGCGTCTCTCTCTCTCTCTCTCTCTCTCTCTCTCTCTCTCTCTCTCTCTCTCTCTCTCTCTGTCCCTCAGAATGTCTCCCACCCCTATGAAAAATTTGTGTAGACAAAACATTTGGTAATAACTACCATCTCCCTCTTCCCTTCTCTTTATTGTTATGATCCTGTTTAAGGTTTGCGTAATCCCAAAGGTGTGTTGGCCCATATCCAAACTTAATACAGATTATGCACCATGCCAGAACTTATATATAGTGTTGTGAAACAGATTTGTCAATGTCATTCATCTCTCTCTCTCTCTCTCTCTCTCTCTCTCTCTCTCTCTCTCTCTCTCTCTCTCTCATAAGCAATGAAATGTGTGAATCAGTAATTCAAAGAGTGCGATGTCTGTGTTTGTGTACATGTATTACTGTGTCTGTGTACAGATTGTTTAGACACACTCTTCTCAGTTTCTCATGCACATACAGAGTGAAAAAGACAGACTGAATCATTTGTACAAAGAAATGGACTGTCTAACAATACAAACAAAAACTAAACAGTGTGGTGTGAGAACAACAATCTGATCACATCCATTAATTTACTGTTCACACAAAACTGACAAAAAATGTAAAACATACAGCAAAGTATGTGTGTGTGTGCATGAGCATGCATACGTGCGTGCATGCATATGTGTGTGTGTGTGTGTGTGTGTGTGTGTGTGTGTGTGTGTGTGTGTATGTGTGTGTGTGTGTGTGTGTGTGTGTGTGTGTGTGTGTGTGTTTTATTACAGCAGCGCCCACTCACACCACCAGCACATATCAATATTACATACTAAAAATGCTTGAGCATACACACACACGTACATATGCACATACGCACACGCACGCACACACACACACACACACACACACACACACACACACACACACACACACACACACACACACACGTACTCACACAGACACACACACACACACACACACACACAGATACACTGATTAAAGACATTGATCAAAGAAAGACAGACAAACTGAGAGTGAGACAGGCAGAAACACAATAATAGTTAAAAGCATACCAAAACAGAAAGACAGTCTGAGACAGCACAGTGAAACCACAACAGATAAAACAGTAATTAGTTGATGAGAATGTAACAAAATTAGTCAACGATACGATGAAACATAACAAAAGGGGTAGGGTTTGGGTGGGTGGAAAGATAATATGCTTCCGTGCCATACACTACTCACCCGAATCCTTCGTTCTTTGCTCATCATCTGAATGAGGAAGACAAAAAAAAAAAAAGAAAAAGTGCAAAATGGAAGCAAAATAATCAGAATAGTGATCAGCAGCATGACAACAGACTCTGTGCAAGGTTCAGCTCGAAAGAAAAACTGTGAGAAAAACAGTGCGCTCTGATTACAATCACGTAGAAGAGCAAGAGGGGGAGGGACATAGAGGGAGGGAGGGAGGAAGAGAGAGAGAGAGAGAGAGAGAGAGAGAGAGAGAGAGAGAGAGAGAGAGAGAGAGAGAGAGAAACAGGGGCAGGGACAGATAGACAGACACTGAGACAGACAGACAGAGACAGAGACACAGAGAGTGTAGATTTAATGCTTTCTGTGTGTTATTTCTGTACACACAAAAGAAAAAAGAAAACTAAAAGTTTGTATGATTTCCATCAACTTTGTTTCTTGCTCTACACAGGCAGGCAACAGACATTCTGTGCTTTATGATATGTTGGAGACCTTGAAAAGCACTTAAAACTTCATCAGTCTCCTTTAAAAACAAACAAAAAAAATTAAAACAGATTGTGAGAAAAATATGGAAGGTGACTGTGTTTTGTGACAACACTACTAACTGCCTACAAGCAAAAAACAAACAAAATAAACAAAACAAACACACACACAAAAAAAACCTTTTCTCATGCAGTCTAGAGTCACAAGTTTTTCTTAGCTGTATGTAAATTTGACAGGGTTTATCATTTGACCTTTTTTTTTTTTTTTTTTTTTTTTTTTTTTTTTTTTTGTAAAGATTAATTTTCCGAAAGCTTTCAAACAAAATCATTGTAAAAGATTTCACATTTTCAGTTCCTACACTTTAGAATGATTGGAGTCGGATGACAAAAATGACTAAAAAGAAAAAAAAAAAAGAAAAAAATAAACCAGGAGGCACATAGAAAGAGCTGTCATATACAACATAAAAGATAGATACTGCATACTTCAAGGGTTTGTGTGTGTGTGTGTGTGTGTGTGTGTGTGTGTGTGTGTGTGTGTGTGTGTGTGCACATTACACACACATACTGCCTGGCTGTATTTGCAAGGTAACCTTGGAGTTTGACTGACACTTTTTTTCTAAGCACTCACTTGTATCATACTGGGTTTCATTAATTTCGTTTCTTGATTTTTTTGTTTTTTGTTTTGACATTTTAATCATGATCAGCAATTTGTTTTGTGCTGACATGCCACTCATGTAATCATTGTTATTACTGCAAGCAATAGACAATCAAAACCACAGTAAAAAGAACAGCTTAACCTCACTCAGAGCTTTTACGTAATTCTGCACTGAAACCTGGGTAAATACATCCCCCCCTCCCTCTTATCCTTCATCTTTTCCCATGATTCTTACAAAATTGCTACTCAAAAATTCAAAGCAGACAAGCCAGTGACATCTTTGTTGTGTGAGACAAAACACAAGTCATGTATGCACAATTATGTGACACATGATTCATCCTCCATGAAAGGGTTCTTTAAGCTGACACTGAGTTACGTCGATGGCTGCTCTCCGAGTAAGACGAAGGTTATATCATATAAAAAAATGATTATCTGTGAAGTCACATATAAGGCGTCATGTACACAGCAGAACTATTGTGACATCAAGTTAATTCCTACACTGATTATGCAACTGACAGCTGACATTCTTATCTGGGATACCATTTGTCAACAGATCTTGATAAATTTTTGGTTTTAGTGGTGAAATGCATCATTTTCAGATTGATACCGTGCGGTAAACAGACTCAAGGACAGGCAGCATTCTAAAAGCATTTAGTAGTGACCTGACTTAGGTGGGATAAGGACAATCAATCTGATTGAGTATAAGTGAACCTATGTTGCTGAAATGGCCTTGGGGGCATGTAACGGAATAGTCTTGGGGACTCTGTACAAATTGGCTATGATGGCCTGTGACTGTACTTAAGGAAATTGAGGCCTTGGGGGCCTGCGATGAGTATTATATTTTCATGAGAAAGGGATACTGATTACTATTGCTAATTTGTAAACTTTAATTTGATAATAAGTTGAAGCCTCTTATTGGATGGAACCATAATCGGAGCTGGCAACTGAGATAAGAATGCGTTTGTCTGCTTCTGATTGCAGATGAATGGTTCCTCCTGAATGGAGTGAGTTAACTTCTGTCCTATATTTAATCTAGCACACTTAATCCCTTTCTGGCACACAAAAAGGGACAATATAATATCACTGATGGTTTTTTACACAGTTTGGAGGGAATACAAATCAGAAATAAATCAGATCTTTTTTTCTAAAAGGGAGCTGCCATTTGCCTGTGCCTTTTACCCTACTTGGCAAAAGGATCAAACTTAACTATAGGTGATATCAAGGCAAGGTGCCTGACACTATTAATTTGATGCAGTTGATCTTGTTTGCTTTTGATATCAAATCTCTTTATTTCATTCTTTAAAAAAATAAAATAAAATAAAATAAAAATAACAAGCTTGAGGTTAAATCCCATTCACCCCCCTTCCCCCCCCCTCCCCCCCCCCCCCCCCCCCCCCAACCCCAACCCCTACCCCACCCTTTTTTCATCATCACAGCAACGCCACCAATAGCAAACTTGATTTCTGCTACATTCCTTGTAGTGTATTCCTGGTGTGCTGATGGGACAATGAAAATGTTTGAACAGACTGATTCTTAAAAACATTTGAGCAGATTTGTTGTTGAAAACATCAGAACAGATTGATTTCTTTTTTGGAAAACTTTAGAACTGACAGGTTATTGAAATCGTTGAGCAGGCTGAATGTTGAATACAGCTGAAAAGACTGCCTGGTTGTTGAAAGCATTGGCATAGATTATTTGTTTGAAAACGTGTGAATTTATTGAAAATGTTTGAATTTATTGAGTGTTGAAATGGTTGAACAGACTGAATGTTGAATACGATTGAAAAAACTGACTGGTTGTTGAAAACATTGGAACAGATTGTTTTGTTGAAAAACACTTGAACTGATTGGTTGTTGAAATGGTTGAACAGATCAGATGTTGAATATGGTTTAAAAGACTGACTGGTGGTTGAAAATGTTGGAAAGGTCTCTTGTTAAAGATACAGGTATAACATTATTTCTTCGTCTTTTGTTCTGCCTTTTTAAAACTGGCTTTCGTTACAACCTGAACTTGTGACGAAATGACAAACTTTGGCTGTCAGCAGTTAGTTCAGTCACTTTAAAGCAACAACCTTTCGGAAAACTATCTTTTGGGGGGTATGAATAATTTTTTTTGTTCTTTTCGTGGCCACTTTACTGCCACTCCTATATTTCATGATCAATTAATCCAATAGCTCCTGAGACTCATAGGTAATATTTGACTTTGTGAGAGAGGGGTTTTTTTTTTTCATTTTTTGGGGGTGGTGGGGGAGGGGTGTGTGTGGATATTATTAAAACAGTGCTCTTAAAGTGCATGGTATGTCTACTGCATGTGTCCATAAACATTGGTAGCAGAGTTTGTTTCACAAAGTGCCTGTCACTAAATGAGTTAAAACAATACTTTTGTTGAATTAACACCAGAAGTATCAATCAAAGAACTTGAGCTGTATTCAAAATCAGCTACAAATGCTAAGACAAGAGTGAGACAGGTCAGCATATCTATTTATCTTTCTTGAACATTTTTTTTCTAAATTACAGTCAGCACTGTGGTCAGTAATATGTGAAAAAAAGACTTGTTTAATACACTTAAATCCAAATATCAACAAACTTTCTTAATATTATCATCTCGTATTATTCACAGAAACTGAGCACTAGACAGCTAGAAAGCTATGTGATCAACATACAGAAGGAGAGATCTACGCACATCAGAAGCATACCCAGTGATGCTTTTTGTCTATCATTCACATCTTAAATACTGATTTGCAATTCATCCAACTACAACTTTGGTGCTGGTGATTTCCTCAACTAAAGAAATGCACTGTGCACACACATTAAAAATACCAAGTGTACCCGTTCCCCAAAAAAAAAGATATATACAGCATCAGTGTCATCATAATTCATACCACAATCCTTTTTATTCTTTGCTGCTCAGTCTGAACATAAAGAAATTGACATTTGAAAAAAAATTAATCTGCAGCAAATATATTACCTAAATGATATCAACAACTAAACAAGATCAGGATGTCAACAGCCACAGAAAAAGTATCTTGCACACATGCACTGTTGCATTTTACATTACCTGACAAACAAAATTATCTACAAAATGCATCCAATAGTCTGAAAGAATGCACAGACTGCAACAGATGCTTTCAAAAGAACATAAAATAACAAAGAAAACAAAGAAAAAGAAATGGAAAAAGCCTGAAACATTTTAATGTGAAGAAGAGTCTACCTGCAGTTTCTTTCCTCTACAATTACATCATTTGTGCACTATACTGCATCTTGGCTGCATGGTGAACCGCAAGAAAAAAAAAAAGAATTTATGCAATAAAAAAAAATGCCCTTGCCCTCTCTCTCTTCTAACCACAATCTCTACCACCCCTTTCTGCTTATTTCACCATCATCACAATCACACCATGATAATCCTGCAAGTCTTGTACAGGAAAACAGAAAAAAAAACGATCTGAAGGAACAGCAGAGGATCTCAACCATAAATAAATGTCTGTAATGCTATTATCACATTAACGACACGTCACACAATCACAAAAAAGACAAATGACTCATATCCATCCTACTTCTTCCTCCCCTCCCTGCCTCCAAACTTCATTTCTCCCTCCTCCTATTCTCCCGTACATGTAACAAATATATCAAAGAGATGACATTCCATTTGTTCATAAAGGGGTCTTTCATTTAATCAGCCATCAAAAGGAAACACCCAACCTGGATGCAAGACATTGAGTCAGGAACAGCTAGCTAGCATAGAAATACATTGCAAACCCACTAACAAATTCATTTATGATACATAAACTGATGAGAACATGAACAACACTGATGTGAAGAAAGACTAAGATGCAGGAAGAGAAAATGAAGATAAGGTCATGGCTATGAGAGAAAAAAAAATTCTTTGGAAAAAGCAACACCAACCTCAGGGGGATAGTCTGGGAAGCCATCATCGGCAGGTGGCTGTATCTCATTCATGTAGTGTGTGTCCTCAGCAGCCTTCGCAGCACTCTCTTGCCTGGAAATGCGGAATATACAAAACTTTTATATCACCGAATGAGTCCTGTTAATAAGTACATAATGGTGAGTGCAGATTGTAACAAAAACTCAATCATGAAATTGTTTTTAATTGTGTGTGTGTGTGTGTGTGTGTGTGTGTGTGTGTGTGTGTGTGTGTGTGTATGTGTCAGTGTGTGTGTCAGTGTGTGTGTCTGTATGAATGTCTGTGTCTATTCATGCATGCACATGTGTGTTTTTAGATTTTCAGAAATGAATAAATGAGGTCAAGTAACAGATTTTCATGTTTCACAATGTACAGGCTTTTCCAGTTAAAACTATATCCAGTAACTGTCTGAAAGTTTGAATACAGACACACATACAGAATCAATGCAATAAAAGCCTTTCACTTTGAAAATAATTACAAATAAAAGTGAAGACTGAATTCATAATCAAATCAGTCAACCATGAACTCTACACACACACACACACACACACACACACACACACACACACACAGAGAGAGAGAGAGAGAGAGAGAGAGAGAGAGAGAGAGAGAGAGAGAGAGAGAGAGAAATGAATAGGATTACACACACTGACAGAGACAGTTGGTCAGATGAAGGTCCCGTAAAATGTTATTGACACAAATCTGCGAGCGAGTAGACAAGAGGAAAAACACATACAAAATATCGACAGGCAAAAGTTTCCATTTCAAAGAAAAATTCCTTACAAAATTTTCATCAAGAGAGCTTTGTTCTGATTGGCCAGACGGAATGTCATGAGCTTGCTCTTGGCATAAGGATCCTCTTTGGGTTTGGCTGGCTTTCTGATTGGTGGTAGAACTGGGTACCCATCTGGACCAATGCTACCCAGTTTGTTCCGTAGTCTTGGAGTGGCCTCTGTTTCCCCATCCATTCTTCCATTCACATGGCCGTTGGATACAGGCTGACCTGTATCCCCGTAGCCATTGGATGCCATTCTGCAAATGAAATAGATATTGTATGTCAAGAAATTTCAAGAATAGATGATACTGGAAATCATACTGAAGATTCCTTATGTACGATGCAAGCTTGTGTGTGTGTGTGTGCGTGTGTGTGTGTGTGTGTGTGTGTGTGTGTGTGTGTGTGTGTGTGTGTGTGTGCGTGTGTGTGTGTGTGTGTGTGTGCGTGCATGCATGCATGTGTGCATATGGTGTGTGTGTGTGTGTGTGTGTGTGTGTGTGTGTGTGTGCGTGTGTGTGTGTGTGCGTGCGCGCGCGCGCGCCCACACATGCACATGCGCTTGTGGCACTTGTGTTTGTATCTAATACAAAGGTGAAAGGTATGAAGCCAAACTGGTTTATGACCTGCTAATCTGACACAGAAAAAATTTCATGCATCTTTTTCTCTTTCTTCAGTCTTTGATTAGAATTCACAAGGTTCACCATTAGTGAGATCTTTGCAGATCTATGCAACTATTTCTGATCTTGCGGTTCAGGTAGCTTTACACTGCCTTCAGTTCAGGGATGTTATTAAATCATATCAGTATGCATATGTTTTCTTTCCAGCAACACACAACAGCTTATACATCAATGAAATGTGGAATACATTTAACACGTGCTAGATTCATACATTGGATGTCAGTGCAAATTCCATCTGAAAGACTAGAGTAGAGGGTTGGAGAAATGAGAGGGGGTACGGGATCTGTAAAGATGTTCACTCCCAAAAAGAAAATCTCATTTAATCCAGCTATCCCCATTGGAAATGAAAACCCTGAACTTGAAAAAAGAGACTGATGCTTTATCTCATGCGCAGACCAAACCCCAAGTTTGTGCATGATGTGACATTGGGATATTTCTTGTTTTTATTCTTCAACATACATAAAATGTAAATCTGCATCCATAACCTGTTAAAACACAAATTGTTAATTCGAATTCATATCAAAAACAGAAAAACACAAAAACGCCTCTATTCGATAACCATCCACACATGTATACCAAACCTCACCCCTCCTTGTCTTCTACTTCTTCTCTCTTTTAGTGTCCACAATCATCATGTTGATTATTTGGACACTTTTGTGTACATGACCATTTTTTATCCTGCCATTAAGGCAGCCATACTCCAACTTCAGCGAAGGATGCATGCTGTGTGTAGCGTGTCATCCATACCAACGGCCAAACGGGCCTTCTCTTCCGAAAATTTTGATGGGATTTTACGTGCGTGCAAGTGATGTTGTGCGTGCGTTCACACACGGAACCTCGATTTTATAGTCTCATTCAAAGGACTGTGTGGGGGATGGAGTCAGAACCAATGTTAACTCCGAAGGAAAACCCCCCTGTACCGAAACGTGCTTTGTTGTGAATAATCGAGATATGCATGCCTTTTCAACTCAATTGCTGATATCTATGTTCAAAAATTGGGAAGGTCGTTGCATGAAAATACTAATCTGACTCGATCTTCGATTCAATGAACATGATAATCATGATTTACGTAAATGGATTTTCATTCTTACATTTAGTAGCCTTGGCAGTGTCTACTTTTAGCAAGGCTCTAGTTTTAAAGTATCAATTCAATACCAAATGTCTTTGCTTTCCCTGGGGCGGTGCTAATCCAGAGCAAACCTTGAAGCTTACAGACGACGGCAATGTCCAGATCTACAGCTACTGACTGACTGGTCAATGGTTCACAACGCCATGTTTTCTGGCATTGCTTCACTCTTCTATCACCTAATCATGTCACGCTAAAAAGCAACAAAATCGCATTACCTGGCGAATTCCTGTGTCCGGTGAAACAGAGATTGTTTGCTTTATTTTCTTGTTTTTTGTAGACAGTCTACAACTGGGATCACATCACATAATCCTCACAAAAACACACCACTTTTCAGGTTACTAGTGGTGTGTTGTTGCAGAGGTAACGTCACCTTCCCCCAGAATGACTTGCTGTTTAAAACAACTATTTTCATTGGACGCCTCGGTTCCACTCACCAATCTAATTGTGCGATAGACGCGACTTTGGTATACCAGCGTAGCAACCACAAGCGAAGCCCGCAACAACAAGCGATGTGGCGGTATTTTGATTTTGAAACCTGTCAGTAAGGGCCAATTGGTTCGCACATTTTGCGTAAGTTTTCTCATTTCATAAGTAACTGCCTTAAGTTGTTGTGATCATTAGCAGACAGTAATAATATTGTGTTCACTGATGCTTGTCGTGCAGATCAGTTTGGCCAGGTTAAGAAATCAACAATCACTGACAGTTGCATAGCCGGATCATGATGATATCATTTTCGAGTGCACATTAGGCCAGTGCTCAATCGACACCGCTACATAATGCATGCATAACGGGCATAGCATAACTCAACTTACGACTTACATGATCGACTTCAGACAGGACTGAGGACATTCATACATTGTCGAGACACAAACGCACACACTCACGCGCGTATGCACGCACGCTCTCTCTCTCTCTCTCTCTCTCTCTCTCCTCTCTCTCTCTCTCTCTCTTCTCTCTCTCTCTCTCTCTCTCTCTCTACGACAAGTACCCTGCCAATCAGTATCAGAATTGAAAGATCAGATTAAAATTACAGAGCCGATTTAGGCCCACAAGAATTCATAATCATGAGCCGTTGAATCTTTCTTTTCAACAGTTATATGTAGACTACATATAAGAATAAACATACACACACGGCACGGCAAGCACGCAAGTATGCATATGTACGCCAAAATATGCGGCGCAGGTCCTCCCTCCCTCTCCTCTCTCTCTCTCTCCCCTCCTCTCTCCCCTAAGAATTCATAATCATGAGCCCCCGTTGAATCTTTTACTATTCATCAATGCATTCTATCTCCCTCTCTCTATCCTCCCCAGACACACTCTCTCTCTCTCTCTCTCTCTCTCTCTCTCTCTCTCTCTCTCTCTCTCTCTCTCTCTCTCTCTCTCTCCCCCATCCCTGCCATATCTTCACCCTCCTCTCCCACACACACAAACACACGCGCGCGCGAGCGCGCGCACACACACACACACACACACACACACACACACACACAGACACACACACACACACGCACACACACACACACACACACACACACACACACACACACACACACACACACACACACACACACACATACACACACACGTGACGTACGTAGGGCTACGCACATGCTCAAGGCACTACTCAGTGCTTCTGAAATTCAATGTTGGATTATAATCGCGCGCGCGGCGCACGCACACGCACAAACCCACTCACACACACACACTCATTCACGAACATATGCGCGGAAGTACGCACGCATGCGCATAATCACACAAGCAAGGCCGCAAGCACACACGCACGCGCGCGCGCACACACACACACACATCCACACACACACTCACGCACACATACACACACGAGGTGCGGTCGCACACTTGCGCACGCACGTACGCGCGCTCACATCACACAAACACACATGTGTACACACGCATACATGCCTTTTTTTTTATATGTTCTCCGGAAGTGTTCTGGTTAATGTTGTTTAACATACACCTGTATGTTATTCCTTGCGGACCGCAGTGGACAGTTTTGGAATGACGTTACACTGTTTAAACTTATGACTTAAATGAATGTATATGATCTTAAACTTGGACATTTTCAGCAGTTTAAAATGGTAACGTTTTATGTCGTATATTTGTTTGTTAGAAGTCATAAACTGTACTGCTGAGACACGCTTTTGTCTGGAAATCTGTCTTTCATGGAAATTCTTATTATCTTATAAACGGACATTTTATACAGACAAAAACACTTCTCATGGTATCACTGCAAAAGAAATACTTGATATACATACTCACACTACTTGTGCCCCACCCTTCCCCCTCCTCCCCTCTCCCCCTCCCTCCCTTCCCCTCTTTCTCCCCCTCCCTCTCTCTCTTTGCTCGCCCCTTTTACTTCCATTTGCCCCCCTCTCTCTGTACCAACCCTTTCCGATTCCCCTGAGTTTTCATCCCTCCCCGCCTATCCCTTTTTTTTTCCCTCCCTCTAGGCCAGCCCCCCCCCCCCCCCCCCCCCCCACCTTTTTCCCAGCCCCCCCTCTCTCTCTCTCTCGCACTCTCTCTTCCCCTGTCTCTATGTTAAATTTTACTACAACTCTCTACTCCCCCCCCCCCCCCCCCCCCCCCCCCCCCCCTCTTTTTCTGTATATACCAGCCCTTCGTATCTCTCGCACTGTATGACCGCTCTTCCCTACCGTCCTGTCTACCCCCACCCCCATTGTTCTCCCACTTCTCACTATGCTTATCTTCTTCTTCTCTCAAGTTTCTCACTACCTGCCCCTTCCTTCTCTCCCCTGCCCCCTCACCGTCTCAATGTCGGCCTGTCTACCTGTTTGTGCGTCTGTCTGTTTGTCTGCCTGTCTCTCTCTCTCTCTCTCCCCTCACTCTTTCTTGCCTTCCTTTTTGTACTCCCAGTTCTTATAGAACAGGGAGTACTTTAGAATGGGAACGAAGAAATGCTGTCTGTGTGTGTGTGTGTGTGTGTGTGTCTGTCCGTCCGTGGTGAAAAAAGTGTTCCACTCGCTGCAGACTAAAACTACTGGGCCGATCTTTCTGAAAATTTGTAGGTATGTTCAGTATGGGTCACGGATGATGCCCGATGTTTTAGTGGACCGTTATAGCCGTTACTAACGGCTGTAACGGTTTTACTTCTTCATGGAATATCTCAGAAAGTACTTGAACAATCTTTCTGAAAATTTGTAGGTGTGTTCATTATGGGTCATTAATAATGCCCGATATTTCAGTTTACCGTTATATTCAGAATAAACTGGGAGTACGTTTATATGCTTTGCATCTTGTTTCTCTCTCTATTCCTCAGTCTGTAAAGAGCAAAAAAAGCTACATTTTCTTGTGAAAAGTAGAAAATATAAAAAGATAAACCTCTTAAGACACAAGTGCTGAGGGCCAGTTCTTGGAATGAATCCGCAAGGGACTAAATTACAATGAAACAATAAATTCCAAGGATAAGTACCGAGCACCATTCCAGCAATTACAGAGCAGCTAGGTGTTGCAATGACTGCAAGAAATATTGAATTATAAACAAAGCTTGCTCTTATGTCTCAGATTATAGAAATAGGGGGGTGATAAGCCTTCATATCTGCAGTGGTAGATGATTCTGCCTAACTGACAGTATGTGCTTGAGTGGGTGAATGGGGAATAAATAAATGCTTCTCAAAATGAACCTTCAGCAAGCTTATAGTCTCCAAAGCGGGAGACCATCTCCAATGGGGAGAAAGCTCACTAACATATAACTCCTGGTCAGATACCGGTATTTCGTATACATTTTCCCATTTACTTCATTTTTTTTTTTCAATCTTTGCCAAATCATTACTATAATGATGGAAGAATTGTTAACCTGCACTTGTTTTTCCCCCACTACTTAATTGTTCAGCATTATATATATATATATATATATATATATATATATATATATATATATATATATATATATCAATATATATATCTCACAAGGCCTTTTGTGATTCGTTTGTCTACGTTTTCTTGGCGGTTCGCTTTACCTACATTTAAGATTCGTTTAGATTTCCGCCGGCAGTCGCCTCACTTTGCAATTATATAATTGCAATGTATATACACACATATATACAGACATATACACATAAGTACACACATGTATATGCATATATGCATACATACATACCTACATGCATGCATGCATGCATACATACATGCATACATACATGCATAAATGCATACATACATACATACATACATACATACATACATACATACATACATACATACATACATACATACATACATACATACGTACATACATAAGTGCATACATACGTACATACATACATGCATGCATACATTCACGCCACATTTTGGCACATTAATTTTTCTCCATAGAGCAGAAATATATACGTCCTACCATTGTTTGAAGAAATGATATGTATTCTCACTCTTCTCGGCCTGAGTCAACGTTTTCATGGAAAAATAGAGCAAGCAATAGATGAAAGCATACAGCGCGCGCGCGCACGCACGCACGCACGCACGCACGCACGCACGCACACACATATATGCACGCACGCACGCATGCACATGTCCGCACGCACACTGAGAGAGAGAGAGAGAGAGAGAGAGAGAGAGAGAGATTGCATGGTTGGTTGATAATCTTTATTTCATAGGTTAACAGTTAAACAAGATGATATGTTTTTTTTCCTGTCTAATCTTTTCCCAGTTCAGAGAGTAAGGATATTAACACAGAACTCTAGCACATAACACAGAATTGATTAGAACAAGAATGGTGATGATTCATATTAATGTTGAAGGAAAAAAATTCGTACTCTCTCTCTCTCTCTCTCTCTCTCTCTCTCTCTCTCTCTCTCTCTCTCTCTCTCTCTCTCTCTCTCTCATACTCACTGGATATTCATCAAAACAGTCCTTGTCGACATATACCGGCCACCCTACAGAAAAAAAAAAAAAACAAACATACTCATGAAATTTAACTCAGCAAATACACTTCAACAGGGAAAAAAACTTTACATCTCAGTTTCAGGTAGGTCCGTCCACCCAGATGGAACGTTGAGAGGACAAACAGCAAGCCAGCTCCTATTATGTCTTCTTCCGAGGAGCAGACCACAGGACCCAGCATGGAGAGTGTCCGCTCTCACTCAAGCCCTGAAGGGGGGACTCATTCTCCCAGCTCCGAACATACAGACCAAAATCCTGACTCCGATACGACTCACACTTCCTCTCCTGTCCGGACGGAGGGCGGTGGCGCTGTCAGGGAAAGCGCCACAGCCACAGGTAGCGTTTGGGATTTCCAGCTTCCGGTTTCAGTTTCCGCGCGCGGACTTGTCCCATATATATATATATATATATATATATATATATATATATATATATATATATATATATATATATATATAATGAATTCCAAGGATAAGTACCGAGAGCACCATTCCAGCAACTTACAGAGCAGCTTGGTGTCGCAAGGACCGCAAGAAATACTGAATTATAAACAAAGCTTGCTCTTATGTCTTAGATTGTAGAACTAGGGAGGGGGGGGGGGGGGGGGGGGGGGGGGATAAGCATTTACATCTGACTATAAGCTTGCTGAAGGTTCATTTTGAGAAGCATTTTATTATTCCCCATTCACCCACTCAAGCACATACTGTTAGTTAGGCAGAATTATCTACCACTGCAGATATGAATGCTTATCACACCCCTCCTAGTTCTACAATCTAAGACGTAAGAGCAAGCTTTGTTTATAATTATACATATATGTACATATTTTTTTTTTCTTTTTTTTTTTCTTTAACTTCAAGCCATTAGTCTAGGGCGCACAGTAGTGTGAAACAAACAAACAAACAAACAAATAATATGGAGAAAGTTTGGTTTTGGAAAACGTCATGGACGAGAGTAAGCAGATGCCTGACATATTCATAGACCCAATATGATGGACATGCTTTGGAAACCTGCTTGATTTAATAGGCCTGTATTGTTGCTTTTACACACACACACACACACACACACACACACACACACACACACACACACACACACACACACACACACACACACACACACGCACGCACGCACACACACACACACTTTTGGCTTTACTCTTTCCATGCACCCCGCCTAATATGGTGCATCATAAATGATAGCGTTCTGTGACTTGAGTTGAAGTGATTCTGGACACCACACAATCATGCCTTCTGACTGGTAAGGGTTCTTGCCTTCTGTACACCATAAATAATAACATCCACTGAAAAGTGTAAGGAACCTTAAGGCTTGCACGCACTATGAACAGTAACATCCACTGAAAGCTATAGAGAACCTGACCCCTGCACACTATGAACAGTAACATCCACTGAAAGCTATAAAGAACCTGAACCCCTGCACACGATGAATAGTAACATCCACTGAAAGCTATAAAGAACCTGAACCCTTGCACACTATGAATAGTAATACGCACTGAAAGGTATAAAGAATCTTAACCCTTGCACATTATGAATAGTAACATCCAGTGAAAGGTATAAGGAACTTTAACCCTTGCACACTATGAAGAGTAGCATCCAGTGAAAGGTATAAGGAATCTTAACCCTTGCACACTATGAAGAGTAGCATCCAGTGAAAGGTATAAAGAATCTTAACCCTTGCACACTATGAAGAGTAGCATCCAGTGAAAGGTATAAAGAATCTTAACCCTTGCACATTATGAAAAGTAACATCCAGTGAAAGGTATAAGGAACCTTAACCCTTGCACACTATGGATAGTAAACTTCAATGAAAGATGTAATGAGCATTATCTCCTGCACATTCCGAATTACTGACAGTCAGAGACAGCATTATTTATATATCTGTATATATATTTCTCTCTCTCTCTCTCTCTCTCTCTCTCTCTCTCTCTCTCTCTCTCTCTCTCTCTCTCTCTCTCTATGCGTATAGGTACGAGTCTCTGACCATCAGGCAATATCGGTTAATATGATAGTGTCTGAAGGTCAAGGACTCGTACACTCTACATATGATAAAGAGTGATATCTCTGACTGATGGAGATTCTTACCCATTCCACACTTTGTATAGTGTTATCCTCTAATTACCGAAGTATGTTACCCCCAGCACACAATGAATAATATCATTCTCTGCTTAGTCAGTAATCGTACGCCCTGCACTTAACGTTCCCGTAGTATTTAGATATTTTCATCAACACCACTACCATCACTATTATTACTGTTGTAATCATTATTCTTCTTGTCATCGTAATTATTTTGAACTCCCAAAGCCCCCTTCCCAACGGCCTCGTTTTCATTCAACACCCATTTTGCGCCGAATAATGATGAGAAGATAAGTGACTGTCCGCTCTTCGCTGTCATTGTCCTAAGCGTTGTTTGTTTTTGCCCTGAAGAAGACCTAAGAGGCTGAAATGCATCGCGTTTTGTCCCATGATCTGTTTGTCTAGTTTTGTCCAACGGGAGTTGGTAACTTTTCCTTTTTAAAATTGCTTCAGTTTCCGCCTTCAGTCGCCTCGCGTTGATACTAGCTACCGTTCTGTGATTGTTCAGGATTCTTTCTTCACGGTACTGTCATGCTCTTGCCTTCTGCTGGTGTCTGTGGCAGTGAAGCTGATGCTGATGCCGGATGCCCGTGTGGTGACCATGGCGTGTCCTGTCCACAGCCCTCTCCAAGACGTGAAGGATCAGCTAGCCTCTCAGCTCCGGATGCCTGTGGACTTCATCTTTTTCATCTACAACGGTGAGAAATTTCGATACGTACAACGCGAACAATAGTTTCTTTTCGGTTTGAAATTTTCTTCTGTTTATATATTTATTTATTTATATTATTTTTTTTTTTTTTTTGGGGGGGATGGTGGTGGTGGTGGTGGTGGTGGTGGTGGTGGACATATGTGTTATCTCATTGTGTTCTTACTGGGGAGGAGCTTTGCCGTGATGTGATTTGCTGTGCTGTGCCGTGCTCTCTGTCTCTGTCTCTCCCTGTCTCTCTGTCTGTCTCTCTGTCTCTCTCTCTCTCTCTCTCTCTCTCTCTCTCTCTTTCTCTCTCTCTCTCTCTCTCTCTCTCTCTCTCTCTCTCTCTCTCTCTTGACTGACTGACTGACTGACTGACCTGAAACGATGACTGACTGACTGAAAAAACGATGCTCTCTCTCTCTCTCTCTCTCTCTCTCGCTCTCTCTCTCTCTCTCTCTCTCTCTCTCTCTCTCTCTCTCTCTCTCTCTCTCTCAATGTAATTTTCCTTTTTTACTACATGGTTTCGAGTCCTAACATGAATATTAGTGTTATCAGTTTATAAACTTTTGTTATTCGCATTACTTTTTCGGCGCTGCAAGTATTAATGTACACCCCCTTGACAATAAAGGTTATCTGTAGGCCATGTCAATCTAAAAACTTATGTGAAGCATCTCTCTCTCTGTCTCTCTCTCTCTCTCTCTCTCTCTCTCTCTCTCTCTCTCTCTCTTTCAACTAAAAACCAAGGAGCATATAATCCAAATGGCATTTCTATAAATCTAAACCAGAAACTTCTGTTCAAATTGTAGGACAAAATACATGATAAGGCGCGATTAAATTGACAGCTGAAAAGACCTGATAAGTACGTGCGTACTCAGGATATCTTCAAAATATCAGTCATAAATAAACTGCGTGAACGTTGACTCTTAATATTTGCTTATTAGTTAACTGATAGATTACAAAAGCAACGTAACATCCTTAAGTCTTTGCAGGATAATGGGATTTAACAGGTTAAGAATTTCACCCATTAAAGGGAACAAAGAACTAAGTCACAAGTAGGACAGGACGAAACTGGACGAACAAATAGACTAATCGCTATCGCAGAAAATGTAATGCACATCTCAATGAAATTTCAAAAGCGTGACCCCAGTAGAGATAGAAAAAGGGGGGGGGGGGGGGGGTGGGGGGTGGGGGGGTGGGGGGGGGGGCGGGGGGGGGGGGGTGGGGGGGGGGGGGAGGGGGGGGGGGGGGGGGGGTGGGGGGGGGTGGGGGGGGGGGGGGGGGGCGTTCGGTAAATCGTGGGGGGGGGGTTGGTCCGTGTGTAACGTAGATACGCGTGGGCCGTTACGTTACGCGTAAACGTGTTCGTGGTTCGGGGTAACGCGTGCGTAAGAAAATCCACCGTTCGTCGGTAAGGGCGTAGGTAACGTCGGGGCGTACATGTTAGGTCGTGTGCCGGTAACGTTGATCAGTAAAGGGCCGTGGGGCGGTTCGTCTTGAAGCAATCGTCGTAAACAAAACGGCGCGCGTCGTGGGCACCGGGGGGCGGCGGCGCCGTGCAACGTTGGGGGGGGGGGGGGCCAATAAAACGGGGTGTGGGCCGTCGTGTCGTAACCCCGTAATTAATTGAGTGTTCCGTGTAAAAATACGTGTCATACGCGCGTCCGTCGTTGAGACGTACGTACAACGGCAAAATGTCGTAACTACTCGATCGTCAGTAAGATGTAAAGTAAGGTCGGTCGTGTAAGTAAGTCGGTTATACGAAGTAGTAGTAGGTCATTGCGGTGACAGTACGTAAATGAAACTACAGGAAATTTGCACGGTTTTATCAATCCGAGAAACCAGAGTTAAAGGAATTAACTAGATCGAAACCCACCAACCCCCGCCCCCCCCCCCCGCCCCCCCCCACCTCCCCCCCTTTCCCACAAAAAAAAAAAAAAAAAAAACCTAAGCAAACAAGGATCACACAAAAAGAAAAAAAAAAAAAAAAAAAAATAAAAGAAAGTAAAAAAAAAGCACACAAGCAAAATGGTATACTACTCCGATTTCCGATTGTGTCGGTTCTGAAATTTACTTGGTCACGCGCAAAAGTACGTAATGAAAAAAAAAAAGCACAAAAAAAGACCAGGTTAAATTTTTTCTACTCATGCGTATCGTTCGGCTACAGACATTAAACAAACTGAAAGTGAAAGAAAGAAAGTAATAAAAACGTGTGCATCGCATGGATAATGAGGACTACACTGAACATCCCATCTGTAGCTGTGCTTCTGGATGTCACACTGAATAAACAAAACAAAAAAATATTGCCCAAAAGCTGACGGTTAACATGTGAATTAGATTATATGCGTTTTTTTCTGCTGGTATTACATCATTTTGTGCAATGATATGAAATAAAAGTAGGTCTACCGCTGTCACAGATAGCTTGGTAATGGAAATTGAGTAGAGCTGCTGAAACGAAACTATTTTAGTCAGTAATATCGGTTTGGGATGCATCACAAGAAGTGAAACAACAAAAAAAAAAGTGATTTATAGAATGCAAAAGCTTGAAAATAAAAAATTGTCCATGTGGGGAAAAGATGTCCAGCTTGTTTAAGTATTCATTTTATTCAAGTATACCTGTTAACGTCGTTTTGTTGAGGCGCGGTGTGTGAGTTTTAGTGAGAATTTTACCTGTGAAAACACACACACACGCACAATATACACATATATATATATATATATATATATATATATATATATATATATATAATAATGCTGAAACAATTAAGTAGTGGGGGGAGGAAACGAGTGAGTGCAGGCTAACAATTCTTCCACCATTGTAGTAATGACTTGGCAAAGATTTGAACTTAAAAAAAACAAAAAAACAAAACAAAAAAAAAAAAAATTTAAAAAAAAAAAAAAAAAAAAAAAAAAGGGGGGGGGGGAAGGTGAAGACGAAGAAAATGAAAACATAAAATTAAGAAAATATTATAGATATGAAAACACTTCACTAGCTGTATGAGGGAACCATCATAATCCCTCTCGAAGGCATATCTATTTATATTGCCTGCTGCTACGTCTTTTCGTCCGTTGGATCGGACTCATCAGGGAGACACGGCTGATTGTGTCTGTGCTCTTGGCGTCAAATAGAAACTCACCACATGCACACAGTCCTTAATTATGTGGTGTTCTCACCACCAAGGGTTGAAAATAGAGTCCAACAACACCCCCAGGCAGGCAGCGAAGGGTAGTAAAATGGAACAAAACGACAGTGTGGAGAGGAAGAAAAGCTGCTGAAAAACTAAAAACATTATGCAAAACAGTATAAAATGTAGGGGACAATCTTTGAACCTATGCTTGAGGATCTGTTCAAAGATGCAAGGGAGATCAAAAGATATGGAACAGTCTGAGTGGTCAGCTCTGCTGTTCAATAACCCAAGCATTGTCGGCAGCTAAGAATTATGCAGAACAACCTTTACTTATATATATATATATATAT